>JAQQPU010003377.1:23357-33874 GCA_029168905.1 Artemia sp. Kazakhstan ARC1039 | reverse complement strand
GTGTGTGTGTGTGTGTGTGTGTGTGTGTGTGTGTGTGTGTGTGTGTGTGTGTGTGTGTGTGTGTGTGTGTGTGTGTGTGTGTGTGTGTGTGTGTGTGTGTGTGTGTGTGTGTGTGTGTGTGTGTGCAGGTTTGTTTCAAACGTTAGAAGACGCTTTCAATGATGATGACGAGTGTCGTAGGGGCGCTAGAGAGTATTTACAGTGTTGTACTGTGGCTTGAGTGTCTTGCGAAAACTCAACAGAATGGGTTGAAGTAAACGTTTGGACAAGAATTGTCTGAAAAATGTTTTGGATGAGATGGGGTGATTTCAGAAGGGGTCACAAAGCAGTAATAGAGTGGCATTGTGGGGTGAAATGCTTAGAGTATCAACACTAGCAAAGAAAGGGGTGTGACTTTTTTTCAAAAATATACTCTTCAATGCGATTATTTAGCTTATTTTCGGAGCTAAAAAGGTTGAAATATTCTAGGGGTGGGGGAATGGTATCACATGGATGATGGGGGGGGGATGAGGGCGGGTGCCAGTATGAAAATAGTGTCGCAGTGTCATTCCGCTCTTGGCCATAAGTATACTTTATAATGATTTGGGTACCTACTCTTCTCGCAAGATGAGCCACTTATCTTCCAACCTCTCCCATTAGGTGTCATTGCTTAAGATGAGTACCGTTATTTACGCTGCACCCACGTGCGTGCCCGTGCTTGGTTTCAATTGGGGGTTCCCCATGAATTCCTGGAGTCTAGTTTGTGAGATACGATGGTGTCATCCATATTAGACCTGGTCACGGAAATCCTTGGGATCTTCCAGAAAAACAATTTGCCAAAAATGAGTGGAATCATGCCAATACTGAAGAAATATTAAAACATCTGGAATCCCGGCCAGGCCTACCAGAAGTGGGAACCGTGCCAGCTGGAAGCAGGGGTGCCGTAGAAATCTTGTCAGGGAGGGTGTGACTTCAGCGGGCATGCCTTTAAAATCCTAAGGGAAAGGGAGGGTATGCGTTTGAAATCCTATGTTAGTTTCCTAGGGATGTGTTTGAAATCCCATGTTAATTCCCTATTATTGCTACTTTTTTAATTATCTCACCCAAGACCATTTTTAACCTCCTTTACCGCATAACCGATGCCCGGATTCCGTCCTCGGAACGAGTAGACATTGGCCAAACCCTGCTGCAGCGCGCGGGATTGGTGGGAACAATAATTTCTCGAAATTGAATTTCCCCTTTGCACGTTTTGATTTTTTGCTGAAAAATGCCCACTGGGTTGCGTGAGGGGTGAGACAAAGGGAGGTTATGCAAAAATAGGGACTCTGTTGAAGAAGGGTTCAGTTAAACGTATTCAGTTGCACGGTTATAAACATGGGCTTGACTTGCGAAAACTTGAATCACGGGATTCAAAGGCATAATTTTTGATTGGAAATACCTGAAAGATGTCTTGGGGGAGATATGGCTATTTGAGAGGAGTCTTGTATGCCATCCATAGCTTGCCAGGGTGGTATGCATTGCCATGGACTAGTATTCTGTAGAGCTTAAAGTTAAGGCGGGAGGCGTCGAATTTTCCTACTGAAGTACAGATGAAACTTAAAACGAACAGAAATTAAACAAACAATCAATGTAAACAAACATACAACAGATATTAATGTAAGTTAATAAATAAATCTCAAAACGAGTGAAACTTAAATTGAATATGCAGATCAAGCTTGAAACGAACATAAATCACCACAAACAAGAGTTTGGGTATGACCTCCTTTTCTCACTATAAAAGTCTAAAACCTACTGCATCATTGGCGCTTTACTGAAATCTATGCGTCTTGAACAGTTTTTGAAAGTATAAACAATATCAAATTGAATATTTTATGTATAATGATATTAATTGTTGAAAGATCCATCAGTTTAAGAATTTATTTCACTGTAATTGTATTTTAATTTTCAGTGCTGTAAGAACTGGAAAAGAAAATATTTGTAATATAATCTGTTAACAGTTATAATCTGTTATCATGAAGCGTGTCACGGATGCTGTCAGATTCATATTAGAGTTATAACTTTTATTACCAGGAGTCGTGTAGTTGTTTACTTACATTTCTTTACCAAAGAATATAGAACAAACAGTTCGTGGTAACGAACCGTAAGTAAGTAGCGACCCGGCTCAATGGTAACCGAAACTCTAGAAAATGGGTTTTTGATACCATTAGATACATAAAAATAATCAGACTTCAATGGTGATTTCAAATATATAAGTTTCATCAAGTTTATTCTTACCCATCAAAAGTTACGCACCTGAGAAAATTTGGCTGATTTTCGAAAAAAGGGACCCCGTAAAAGTTATAGAACCTTAATGAAAATCACACCATCATATTCAGCGTATCAGACAACCCTACTGTAGAGGTTTCAAGCTCCTATCTACAAAAATGTGGAATTTTGTATTTTTTGCCAGAAGAAAGATCACGGATGCGTGTTTATTTGTTTTTTTTTGTATTTTTTTTTCCAGGTGTGATCGTATCGACCTAGTGGTCCTAGAATATCTAGAGAGGACTCATTGGAACGAAAATTAAAAGTTCTAGTGCCCTTTTTAAGTGACCAAAATATATGGAGGGCAACTAGGCCCCCTCCCACGCTCATTTTCCCCAAAGTCACCTGATCAAATTTTGAGATAGCCATTTTGTTCAGCATGGTTGAAAATATGATAACTATGTCCTTTAGGATGACTTAATCCCCCTAAGTCCCCGGGGGGAGAGCTGAAAGTTTTGAACTTCACCCAATGTTAACACATAGTATTGGTTATCAGGAAGAAAACAGACGTTTTCAGGGGGGATTTTTTCTGGTAGTAGGGGGGTGGGTGGGTCGGGGGTTATTCGGGAGAATCTTTCCATGAAGTAAGTTTTCTTGGGGGAAGGGACATTGCTATGAAAGGGGTGCCGGATTTCCCATTATTATTTAAAAAAAGATCAGAAACTAAATATAAAAAAAAGTTTTCCAACTGAAAATAAGGAGTAACATCAATACTTAAAACTAACAGAAAATATTACGTGTATGATTGTGTTCACCCCCTAGTCAACACCTCGCTCTTTAAGCCAAAGATTTTTTAGTACATTCATAAATGCTATTTATTCTAAATAACGGCCTTTGTGATCAAGGGGCATTTTTAAAGAATTGGAACAAAATTCGAACTTTCGCTTAAAGAGCGAGGTATTGACTAGGGCCAAGCCCCCTAATATACGTATTAAAAATATATGAATATAGAAGTTCGTTACGTAGGTTAATTCGTACGTTATGTTTATTTGTTACTAATAAAAACGTTCGTAAACAAAATTAAACAAGTTTCGAGAAAGCCATTGGGGCTGTTCCCTCCTCAACTCTTCGCTCTTTACGCTAATGTTTGACTTTCTCACAACTCTTATTTTTTTATTAATAAAAAACTCCAGCGTAAAGAGCGAGGCGTTGAGGAGGGAACAGCCCCTTTCATATACGGAATAATTTCCTTTCGTTTTAAGTTTTAACGTCGCTCCTTACTTTCAATTAAAAAAACTTGTTTTTTTTATTTAATAACTTATAAGAGTGAAAACTAGGGCTAGTGTCGACAAGAAAAAACTATTGAATGCCATTTAGCGTTTGGCATTGCTTTGTATTTTTTTCATTTCATAACAAGAATAATTAGTTTAATTAGTGCAATTGGTAAAATTAGGGTAGTAGTAAGTATCCAATTTCAGTTCCTGACAGTAAAATGTTTACAGAGCTTGAAAAAATACCAAGTGTCGCCATACGCTAGGTGGCATTGGCAGTTTAATTTTGTCGAGACAAGCGCCAGTTTCCACTCTTGTAATTTATTCTTTACCCCGAACTGTTTGAAAGTTTTTCAGTGGCTGCTTTTGTTATTCTAAATTCTTATTGGTTAATCTAGTTAACAAACGGTCGTCTTGTCAAACGAATAAAATTTAGAACGTGTATCAAACGTGGTTTGTGACGAACTACCAGGGTTGCCACCAGATCAAAAAATGTCGTAACGACCAACTCTTAAAAACGTAACTTTTGATAGGAAAGTCTCTTTTCAAGGCAGGGTGCCTTAATTTCACTATCAAGAGCGGTACTTAAAGAGGGGAGGAGACATTTCCTGCCTTATAATTTTAAAAATATATTTTACGTAATCATATTAAAAAGCCTCTCTCGATCTTATAAAAGGTGCCTAAAAACATAGAATAATAAAAATTCATGCTTCTTTACCTTCAGGAAATTCCTATTTATTCAGCTATAAGTGCTGCTTCCAGTTTACCTGTACAGCAGAAAGACCCCCCCCCCCGATGCGTGTATAAAACCCCAGGCTACTATTTTGCTTATCTTGTTGTTTTTGTTTTCAATTGCCATTATTGGTGTTTTAAACCAAAAGTTGATGAGTAATACGTACAAAATAAAAGGCAACTCAATAAACACATGACACTTTAAAGTTTTGAAGAAAAGAAGAAAACCAACTATATACTTTGTTTTTATATATTGTTAGATTTCAGTACAAACGATCTTAATAAATCCAGCTTCTTAAAAAGACACAAAAAATTATTTTAATCGCTCCCTTCCCGTCTAATATTTTAGATTGGCTCGGTCTCAGTCTCACCTCCTCTAGCTTCAAATTTGCATCGCTCCAGCATGATGATTGAGGCAATTCCGTGTGACAGAGTTTTTGTTTTGTTTTTATTTTATCGAAAAAAAAATAATTCAATCGTTGTCTTCAGTTCCTATACGAAACAACAGTTATTTTGCATAATATGCATTTTTCCGTTTGTAATTAGAATCGTAACTCCCAACCAAAAGAACGTAAGAGATAAAAGAAAAGTTTACACAATTAAATCCCAGGAATGTTCCTAAAGCTGTTTTGATGGGTCTCACAAGTCCAGGCACGTACATAGAATTTTTAGGCGAGGAGGTCAAACAATAAAAAAAAACTTATTTTCAAAATGAACTAAAAAGTACAGAGTTTTTTTTTCAAGAATATATGAATATAATTGAACAGGAGGGGCACAAAAAGCATTGGGTTTTACATAACATTAACACCAAGTTTATCTAGGTTTTAAATGCATAAACGGAAAAAGTCCATGAGTCGAAGAAAACAAATAAAAAAGATCAAACTATGCAAAAACGAATCGATTTTTTGCCCCGAATTTTCACTTGTATTTAATATTTTCAAATTTTTAATTTTCAAATTTTAAAAAAATATAATGTCTCATCCAAGATTACAACCTAAGTTAACGCAGCATCGGGAGGTGCTTTTACCGTTGTGCTATACTGATAAAAGTGGGAAGTAACTGAACATTCGTAAGCGGTTGAAAAATAGTTCACAAATTATAAAAAAAATTATGTGACAAAGAAATAAAAGGAAGATGGAACAAAAGATCAGTAAGTTAATAAAAATGAACTGGAAATGATTTAATTAATAAAATTAAGGGGGATAATAAAAAACCTATAATTTAATAAATAAATGACGAGAAATTTACGTTTTCAGTAGATTGGGGCCCCAGTCCAGCCTGCGTGGTCCCTATGAATCAGTCTTTAAGTAAACTGTAAGCCTACCTTATACAAATGCAAGACTGTTTATCTTCTTCATAAAAATGAGCATTAGTCTAGTTGTCGTTTTCTAAAGCCAAATATTTAGTGATTGTCCTTTTCTGAAGAAAACATGCTAAACACACAAACAGTACCATTAAATTATTTATTTTATAGTATTTCCAAATATCATGGCCCTTTTTCTGAAAATACACCCATCCCCCTGATGGTCCGGGATATAGCCCTGGGAATATATTAAAAAAAAAGATCAGCCAATAAAATTCTAACTTTACAGTATGAAAGAACAGGAAAGAATGTCACCACAAGATTCGAAACAACGATGAAATGTATTTATAGTTATACAGTTATGTATAGGACCGCAGATGGGGAGTGGGGTATAATGTCAAAAAAGTGACCACGAGATTTGGAAAAAGTTTAGCATAAAATTGAAAATTCTGGCTCAACTAACCCACCCCCCTCCTCAATGCTTAGATACAACCATAAAATGGCTCATTTTTACAGTTTCATATATTTTGTCAATACCAGCTGTTCATAATCCCATATCAAAGGAGCAACTTTTGTATATCACCTGATATTATGTCAAACCAATCAGAAGGGGGGGGGGTGAGGTTGTTACGGAAAGAATAATGCATGTCATCGGTACTTGTCAATTAGATGACACACACACAAGATAAATGCTAAAGGAAACTAGTCAAACGGATATCAGTCAGTAAAGAATTGGATGGCAAAGCGTGGTTTGTCATTGCGGTTATAATATTTAAACTATTGTTTTTTGGAGTTAAGGGAGCAAAAAGTACCTAGATTAGGTAACATTTTTAATATATACTATGCTTTACCTCCCCCCCCCCCCCTAATGTGCAAATATATAGCCCAAATTTGGTTCTAATTTTTTATATTTTCATCATATTTTGTTTTATTTCATTAGCACTAACTAATGAAATTAGCTCCTTCTCCATATAATTTTAGTATGACTGTTGACAGAAAAAGATTCAAAATCAACTGATGAAATTGAAAGTTGGTGAGGTGACTAACTGACTATTGTCACTTGTCACTAAACAAATGATAATGGTGTGCTCATGAGAGACAATGTTATCTTAACTAACTATGCGAGTAAGCGAAGTGGGTATTTTTCTCATCCTAAAAACTGAGTGATTGTTTGATAAGATTAAATGACCGCGATGTAAAAAAATACTGATCCTCATGTCTGTGTAATAAAAACAGGAACAGCAGATTTTCACAGGGGAAAAAATAGATTACTCAAAAATGTGAAACTTCCTCAGAATTCAAAAGCGCAACATAATTGTAACATAAATTCAAAAACGTAACAAAAATGTAACGTTTTTAGGACCGTAACGTAAAACGTACCGTTTTATTTAAAACGTACCTAAAATGGTACGAACGTAGCCTCGGTGGCAATCCTGCTTACTCATGGCGCAACTGCTAGCCAAATGAGCAGAGAGGCTTAGGCAGTTTACAGTCTGGATCAGCGTTGCCAACGCGGTAAAATTGTACCGTTTCCGGTACAATTTAGAGGTCCTGGCACAGTGCAGTATATTTGAAATTTTTGGTACAATCAGATTTCCCGATACATTTAGGTTTTACTTGCTCCGTTTTGACTCAAATATCTGTTCCAAATTATGTTCATTGAAAAATTTCTTATCGTTATGGCAAATTTTAACCTGTTGTCCCGAGATTACTGATTTCTTTCTTGCGGTACATTCTTAATCGGGAGACTGGAACAGTTTATTTCAAAGCGTTGGCAACACTGGTGTGGATAGTATTGTCAGAAGTACAGACCTTGAGAGGCAAACGGAAGGCTTATTTTAGTTTTATATTTCCTTCCCAGTTTTTCCTGTCGGATATTGAGCTTCGCGAGTTTATCGCACTCCTGAAATCTCAAATATAAACAGGAACCATTAAAGATTCTTTGTTTATTTTAACTGGGATTCTGTCTCTTAGAAGAAATGAAAGAAGAAATTGTCGGTTTTACGTAATTTTGATATAAATTCATGTTTATGTGGTCATGAGTTTATTGAAAAGAATCATTGGACCCGGAAATTCTTTAAACTGTCACCTGAAGGTGACGGTAGCGTTTAGGAATAATTTCATTTGAATTTGAAGACAATTCAATTTCTTTTGTAAATTGACCCGTATAGGGTTGTATTAGCTCACTCTATTTCAAACAGGTTAGGCCGACTTGGGATGATATAAATAACATGACTGGGGATAGTTAGCATTTTAATTGTCTCTTTCTGTTCTGTGTTGAGCAGCTAGACAACCCAAAAGATCAAAGTTGGGTTTCCGCAACAATGCGTATCTTAACGCCAAAAAAGTGTCAGCTGCAAACTGGGTAATAAGAATGTTTAATTGAACTTACCGCGAATGTCGCCTAAAAATGGAAATTGTTGGGTAATTACCGTGCATTGTCCTAGTGAACTTGTTTCAATTAACCAGCATTATTAATTGTGTCCTAGCTATGATTTTGTACGGTTTCTAAAAGCACTACTCATTTCATAAAGTTATTGACTTATAAAAAGTAAGAAAACACTGATGCTGTTTAAAAGTCGTGAGGATGATACTTTGAATTTGGTGCTAAGAACCCGTGTTCAGAAACTCTTGACACTAGCTTTCGAAATTTAGCTAATTTGCGCCAGCTCACGAACATCACCCTTAAGCGTCGAAGAGAGACGACTTAAGTTGATACCATGTAGTAAGCATTGTAAATAAATTTATAAATGTCTCTAGAGAGGTAATAATTGACAATGGGAATCAATGATATTGGAAGCCTTTTCTTTGTCCAATCAAACAATTCGTGGTAACGAACTGTAAGGAAGGAGCAACCCGGCTCAATAGTAACCGAAACTCTAAAAAACGGAATTTTGACACCAATAGATACATCAAAAGAATTTTAGGTTTTTATGCTGATTTCAAATATATAAGTTTCAACATTCATAAGTTTCAAGTATAGTCCTACCCATCAAAAGTTAGTAGCGGCTGAGAAAAATTGCCTTACTTTGGAAAAAAGAAGAAAATACCCCTTAAAATTCACAGAACTTTAATGAAAATCACACAATCAGATTCAGCGTATTAGAGAACCCTATTGTAGAGGTTTCAAGATCCTATATGTAAAAATGTGGAATTTTCTGTTTTTTGGCAGAAGAAAGATCACGGATGCGTGTTTATTTGCAGTTTGTTGCCACCCCCCCCCCCACCCAGGGGTGATCGTATCGACCAAGTGGTCCTAGAATATTGCAGGAGGGCTCAATCGAACGGAAATTATAAGTTCTAGTGGCCTTTTTAAGTGACAAAAAAACAAAAAAAAAAACGGAGGGCAACTAGGCTCCGTCCCGCACTTATTTTTTTCCCAAAGTCACCCGATCTAAATTTTGAGATAGCCATTTTGTTCAGCATGGTCAAAAATTATAATAACAATGTCTTTCAGGATGACTTAATCCCCCACTGTCCTCGGGGGAAGGGCTGAAAGTTATGAGCTTTGCCCAATGTTTACATATAGTACTGGTTATTGGGAAGTATACACACGTTTTCATGGGGGATTTTTATCTGGATGGGTGGGTCAGGGGTTACGTGGGAGGATCTCTCCATGGAGGAAGTTTCCATGAGGGAAGAAACATTGATATGATGGGGGCGCCGGATATTCCAGCATTATTGAAAAAACGATCAGAAATTAAATAAAAAAACAAGTTTTTCAACTGAATGTAAGGGGCAACACCAACACTTAAAACGAACAGAAATTATTAAGTATATGATTGAGTTCGCTCTCTAGTCAATACCTCGCTCCTTACGCTAAAGTTTTTTTTAGTACTTTCATAAGAGCTATTCATTCTAATTATCGGCTTTTGTGATTAATGGGTCATTTTTAAAGAATTGGAAAAAAATTTGAACTTTAGCGTAAAGAGCGAGGTATTGACTAGGGGGCGAATCCCCTGATATACGAGTAGAATGGCCCCTATTGATCCCGCGATTACCACGTGGTTTAAACTCCTAGTATGGGCATAGAGTCCCTAGGGGGAATGATTGCATAATCAATCAATCTTGACATCACCTGTCAGAATTGTTTCCAGGGAAGTTAATTAATGTCTTTGGAGTTCGACCAGAATTGTTTCCGGGGCAAAGTTTATATCACACGTGACAGATGATGTCATGATTGATTGATTTGTCACGAAAGGGGAATTAATTTGTTGTTTCCAAAGAGAATTATTGATTCAAGAAAGGGGAATTAATTTGTTGTTTCTAAGAGGAAGGTGGGGAAGAGATATATTGATTGCGTAATCGAAGGGAGAGAATTCCCGAGAAATTGATTACATAATCGGTAGAACCCAATCAGGAGCTCGTGACGGGAATCCATTTATGTACATAGAATGACGTAATCAACTAGGACAAATGGATTTCTGAGAAATTGATTACATAATCGGTAGAACCCTATCAGGAGCTCGTGACGGGAATCCATTTATGTGCATAGAATGACGTAATCGACTAGGACAGTTGGATTTCTGAGAAATTGATTACATAATCGGTAGAACCCAATCAGAAGGTCCTGACGGGAATCCATTTATGTGCATAGAATGACGTAATCAACTAGGACTGTTGGATTTCTGAGAAATTGATTACATAATCGGTAGAACCCTATCAGAAGGTCCTGACGGGAACAGGTTCCTTTCTTAATGTCCCTCCTAAACCCATTTTCCAACTTGAAGTACTTATCTTTTTCACCCACAACTATTCTTTACAGCTTTTTGGATACCTCAACACCAAGAAATACTTTTCAAAGACCATTTCAGAGCAAGTTACTTTCTTAATGTCCCTACTAAACCCATTTTCCAACTTGAAGTACTTATCTTTTTCACCCACAACTATACTTTACAGCTTTTTGGATACCTCAGGACCAAGAAATACTTTTCAAAGGCTATTTCAGAGCAAGTTACTTTCTTAATGTCCTTCCTAAACCCATTTTC
>JAQQPU010003376.1:47898-59363 GCA_029168905.1 Artemia sp. Kazakhstan ARC1039 | reverse complement strand
TTTTTTTTTTTTTTTTAGTTTGATTTTGGAATAAGAAATTCTTAAAAACTTGAAACTTTTTGCAATCAAAAACGAACAAAAATTAATTTAAAAAACTTTCCGAAAAATAAGTTTCTCAAAGAAAAGTAAAGGCCATTTTAAACTTAAGCTCAACAGATACAAATACCTGTTAAAATTCAAACTCAAAACAACCAGAAATTACTTTTAAAGAATAAATGAAACCCAAAACGAACAGAAATTAAATAAACAATCATAGCAAAAAAAAATAATATAAATGAATAAGTAGATCTTAAAGCGAGTAATGCTTAGATTGAATATGAAAATCAAGCTTAAAACGAAAAAAATATTTTACTATTGAAGTATAAATGAAACTTAAAACGACAGAAATTAAATACACAATCAGTGCAAACAAACATACAATAGGTATTAATGTAAATTAATAAATAAATCATAAAACGAGTGAAACTGAAATTGAATATGCAAATCAAGCTTGAAACGAACAAAAATCACTACAAACAAGAGTTTGGGTATCGCCTCCTTCTCTCACTGTAAATGTCTAAAACCTACTGCGTCATTACTTCCCCGCACTCAAGCGTTTCTAACCATAAAGAAAGAAAAACGAGCAAAAATCGGTTTTGAAAGGCCAAATGAAAATACTGAAGAAACACAACAAAGCGAATATTTTGAGGGGACAAACGCCTCTCTTCTTCAGCGCGAAACGAAAAAATATAATCAATGCGAGTGCCGAAGAACAAACCAACAAATAAAACGCGGAAAGTCAATGTGAATGTGTAAAAAACCAATGAAAAAATAAATGAAAGATGAATAAAAATCAATAAAAGCCAACAAAGTTTAAGGATTAAAACCAAATACCTAACAACAATAAAAGTGAGTCATTCACCGGCATCCGTGATTGCAAAGAAATTCAAAATTGATCCGCCATCGACGGATACGAGCGAATAATTGAGAAATAAAAGAAAGACATTCATTCACTCAAACCAAAAGGAAACAACATTGGGTGAGTTTGAGAGCTATGTCATCTGACTCCTGATTTTAATAATTGCATTCCTCGCAGACACTCTTTGAGACTTAAGGGGTCGTTGACGTGTCTGATTAAGTGATTGGGAAAGTGTTACATGGTTTATATCTGAGACTATTAAAGTATCGGCTTCTCTTTTGAGAAAACCGAAATATGACTGATTTATTCTTAAATCACCTGAATCACTGTTCAAAGCTAGATCTAAATGTTGATATTTATAAATTTCAATAGCTTCTCTGTAGTGCTGGACAACACCTTTGTCATGCGATATTAAGCTAGCTTGATTAAACAAAATAGTATGGTCTGAGTTTTCAAAAATGTGCTCTGCAAAGGCAGAGTCAAAATTTTCTTTTTTTTTTCGTTTTTTAAGTGTATTATTAATTGAGGTAGAGTGCTGAGCTAATCTATCCGTAAGTCGCTCATCAGTTTTTCCGGTATACCAAAGACCACACGAACAAGGAATTCTGTAGACACCGGAGTTTTCACCAATCGGGATAGGGTCTTTACCTTGATCAATTTGGGAACTTTTTCTGGGTCTATAGTAAGTGTAAATGTTATTTTTTCTTAGGTTTTTTTTAAATGTGGTCTGAAACCCCTTTAACGTATGGGAGACCAAGATAAACTGAATTTCCCTTTGATTTGCATTTTCCGTGTAACTATCTGATAATCTTTTAATGCGTTTTGCAGAGCAAGCGCTACCGGTTAAATCAGGATATTTTCAGGCTAGAGCGAGAAATGTTATGTACGCTTTCTATACTGATTTTCATCAAATTAAGGCTATTGCTGAAAATTCTTTTCTGCATGATTTTAGGATTTCTAGACAAAGAATTTCTGAGAAATTACACCGTTTAAAATTGGAAAAACTCTAATAATCCACCTTTTGTCCCAAAAGCGTATCCTGGTCCTGCTGTGATAAATCTCAGCTTCACGCCCCTTACAACAGAGCAAAATCAGGTTCTGTCGAAAGGATTGAAATTTTCGATAGCCCCTTCGAAAACACTTTCTAGTGAAATTATCGTGAACACAAAGGGGGCATGTCATGACTCTCGTGCGGAGACTGGAGAGACTGCCGAGGTTAGAGCACATTTTGTTGAAACCTTGTTGGATTCGTCTTCTGTCAATAATCCAAATTTAGAAAATTTTAGTAAAAATGAACACTTAGTCTTACGCGCACTGCATAAAGATCATTCCAGGATATTACAAAAGCCGATAAAGGCAATACTGTTGTTGTATTAGATTCAGATGATAACGATAAAAAAAAGTCCGATAAATTTTAAATGATTCTAACAAATATGAATAATTAGGCTAGCTACCGATCCCACAGAAAAATTTGTCCAGGAAGTCCGAAAAGAGTTTTTTATCTAAAAGGAAAAGGTGAAATCACAGATCAATTGTACAAAAAGTTTTACCCACGCGGGTGCACGTCCCCTTGCTTTTATGGTCTTCCTAAAATTCATAAGCCCGGTAATCCACTTCGACCAATTTTTCTTCTTTTAATTCTCCTACAGCAAAAATAGGGAAATTCTTATCAGTTGTATTTTGCCCACTAATTCAGGCTCAAAAATCCTATATTAAAAATTCCGCTGATTTCGTTTCCAAGATAAAGCAAGTTTCGGTTAAACCAAATACAAGAATTGGCAGTTTTGATGCAGATTCAATGTATACCAATTGTGACCCTCAAAAGGCCGAACTGATTTTGGGGCATAGACATTCTGAAAAAGACCTTCTGAGAAATTACACCGTTTAAAATTGGAAAAACTCTCTAATAATCCACCTTTTGTCCCAAAAGTATCCGCTTGATTGATCTTCTCGTTACCCAACGTCACCTTTATTTATTCTTAGTCTAAGCGACTTAGTCTACTTGACATTAATTTTCAAACTTATTCTTGCGTCCTGAACTCTAAAGACCTCCAAAAACCATTAATAAGAAGGCATAGGATCAAGGCTGTATCTAGGGGGTTTGAAGCCCCCCCCCCCCGAAATTTTTGTCTGACTCGTAAAAATGTAACAAAAATGCATATCAACCAATTTGTAATGCGTCTTTTTTTAAAAATGTTTACCCCCTCCCCCAAACAAAAATCCTGGCTACTGCCTGGAATAAAATCTCCAAAAGTTAGATGCTTGTTTTTTTTTTCTTAATTCTTCTTTTGAAGTCCATGAGGGAAATAAAAGGGATAAAAGGGGAAATATTATCAATTGGTAATTGATAAGACAACGCTAGAAGGCTTTGGATGATGGAAGTGAGCAGCCTGTTAAGGTTACTGGTGGTAACCTCAGGGGTTCAGATAGGTTGAAATTCTATGGTAGAATGAACTTCATGGACTTGGATGTACCACAGAATAAATTTTTGTGACTGCTTGCTGAGACAGTGACCAAAAAATCAAAAGTGATGAGATTTACTTGAATTAACTAGACAGGTAGTGAGAAAACTGTCTCTATAATTTGTTAGACTGTTGAAACTTGATGTTAAGGGCTAGCAGGTTTGAAGTTACATAGTTAAAGGAATGCATGACTTGTATATTTTGAAAGCCTGCTACTTCCTTTACCGAAGCAGCAGTCTAAAATATCTTGGGGTAAGTCTTCTTGATTGAAGTTTTATTTTGTCTGAACGTTTGACAGATTTTATAAACAACTTGATCGGAAAATCAAACGGAGCAAGTTTCTCAGTCAGAAACTTGTAGAAGCAGTGATGGAACATGTTTCTGCTTTTAATAGTTTTTTTTTTCAGAAAAAAACAAATCCAAAATGGCCCTAATTTCAAGCAGCTTTGGGCATTTTCATTTGGGCAACTGGCGGGGTTAAAAGTTGCAAATGGCTAAGAAAATCTGTCCCTACTGTTGCTTTATCGCTATAACTTTGAAGCAGACCCAAACGCTTTCTGAACCTATGCACCAATTTTGCAGTTATTATGTTTGAACATTTTTATTTTGTTCTTATAGGAGGCATAGAGCCACAAGAGAAACTCCGTCAGCATATATAGCAGATTTGAAGTCTCTATCCTTACATAAAGAAAGAGCTTATATAGATGTAATTAATGTTGAAGCAAATATACCTCTCACATTAGAGATAATTGCATTACACAACTATACGTTCAGAATAAAAATTCAAGAAAAAAATGGTCTTCGGAAGCGATACCAAGTTGAAAATGCCCTTGTTCGTGAGCCCGAGACAGCACCGTAAGTAGAAATAATTATGTATTTTTCTTTCTTTTTTTTCTTCCAGCTGATTTTAATTTTCAGCTACCCAATGTAACAGCCCACGCCTCTAAATTTTTTTAAATCAACAGCAACAGGTATGATTAATTGTCCACCTCACTTTTATTTATTTTTTCAACTTAAAAGTATATTTATGTTGGTTTGAAAAGATCACTTTTTTAGAAGATTAATTTAAAAAACTTTTTCCACAAGACAGGTTTTTCAAAGAAAAGTAAAGAGCTCCATTAAGCCAAGAATGAGCAAAAATAAAGTCAAATAATCTTCCAAGCATAAAACTACCAGAAATCACCATCAACAAATAAATGAAACTCAAAACGAACAGAAATTACAATAAATAGCCGAGTCAAACTCAAAACGAGAAAAAAACTAACATTAGTAGGGCTGATAACCCCTATGCCTTCTCAAGACCAGAACACCAATTTGCGCTGTACTGAAAAAAATAAACAAACAAATGACCGTGGATTGTTAGTTAAATTGACATATACTGATATTTCTTCCTCAAGGTTTTGATTATTTTTCATTTCATTTATCATTCATTTTCTTCTATAAGAATCCATAGTAAGGGGTGCTATTTCTATGTTGGAGAATCTTTTACAACAATTTTTAATCCTGACACAAACAGTATTTTTATTTTTATTTTAATCATATAGCTTCTAAAGTTGACCTGAAAAATAAAATTTAATATCATTTCCAAAAGATTCTTGCTCTTTGACAACCTGGATACACTTGCACTCTTTTTATTTATTTAAGTTGTAAGAATATAAGTAGTAATAGTAGTATCCCCAGAAGTTTCTACTTAATACCCCCAGTCGTTCTCGATATATTGCTGAGGTGTCTTATTGGCAACAATTTACCGCAATGGCTTTTGATTTATTTTTAGAGCAACATTTAGTTTTAAAGTATAATGGGTTATTTGCATAATTGTGGGGGGTTGACATGCCTAATATCCCTAAAGACATAGCTGCTGGACTGTTCTACTGAACAAAATGGCTGTCTCAGAATTTTGACTGGATGCGTTTGAGAAATGAATGGGCTTGAGAGAAGGGCTGCTTGCCATCCAATCTCTTGTTACTCTTAAAAAGGGCACCAGACACTTTTCCTGCAATTGGAGTGCAAGGGTAGGACTTCCCCCTTAATATATCTAGTAAAAACATTAAAAAAAAATAAAAACAAAGTGAAAACGTTTAAAATATATTTTGTTTTCAATAAAGAAGAAATTATGTTCTGGTCTTGAGAAGGCATGGGGGTTGTCAGCCCTACTCATGTTAATTTTCGCTCGTTTTGAGCTTGAATCGGTTATTTATTGCATGATTTAAATTTAAAAAATATGATTAAAATGTTTTTAAATTTTTTAACTTTAATAAATTAAAACTTAAAGGAATATACGTCAGTATATGTATACTAAACTGACAATCCACAGCCATTTATTTTCAGTAAAGTGCAAATTATGTTCTAGTCTTGAGAAGGTATGGGGGTTGTCAAAAACAATTTCCAGACCTTTCAACCACACTGAACAAAATGGCTATCTGAAAATTTTGATTATATGTGTTTTGGGAATTGATGGGCGGGGGGGGGGGGGGGGGTTGCTTGTTGCCCTTCAATCACTTTTGACTAATAAAGACGGCACTAGCTCTTTAATTAAATGAGCCTTTTTCGAAGTTTCTACGACAGCAAATGCCCATCTCAAAATTTCTATCAGATGCATTACGGGAAAATATGAGGTTTGGAGGGATGGGGGTTATCCACCCTCCGATCACTCTTAATCTTAAAAAGGGCACTAGAACTTCTGATTACCAAACCAACGAGCCCCCTCCGAAGTCTATACGATCACCCTTTCTGTATATATATACCTTGTATGCCCCCAGGGCATAACTTACCTTGCCCTGACGGTTGTGGATGGGGGGGGGGGGTTGTCATCCTCAAAGACATAATTTCCGGTCCTTTCAGTTACGTTGAACAAAATGGCTATCTCAAAATTATGATTGGATGTATTTGGGGAAATGGTGGGCGTGGGAGGGGGGTTAGTTGCCCTCCAATTACTTTCGACTATCAAAAAGGGCACTGGTCCTTTTAATTGCCAATCAAATGAGCTGTTTTCGAAGTTTCTACGACAACAAATGATCATCTCAAAATTAAAATCAGATGTATTTTGAGAAAATACGAGGTGTTGGGGGGTATCCACCCTCCGATCACTCTGAATCTTAAAAAGAGCACTAGAACTTCTGGTTGTCAATCCAATTTGCCCCCTCCAAAGGTTTTACGATCACCCTTTTTATATATACCTTATATGCCCCCAGGGCATAACTGACAACCCTTGCCCTGAGGGCTTTGCGTGGTTGTCATCCTCAAAGACATAATTCCCATGCCTTTCAATTACATTGAACAGAATGGCTATCTCAAAATTTGTATTGGATGTGTTTGAGGAAATGGTGGGCGTGTGAGGGTGTTAGTTGCCCTCCAATCACTTTCGACTTTAAAAAAGGGAACTTGCTCGTTCAATTTCCAATCGAATGAGCTGTTTTCGAAGTTTCTTCGGCAACAAATGGTCATCTTAAAATTTTTATCAGATGCATTTCGGGAAATACAAGGTGTGTGCGTGTGGGGGGGGGGGTATCCACCCTTTGATCACTTTGAAGCTTAAAAAGGGCACGAGAACTTCTGATTACCAATCCAATGAGCCCCCTCCAAAGTTTAAATGATCACCTTTTCTATGTATGCCTTATATGTCCCCAGGGTATAACTTACAATCCTTGCCCTGAGGGCTCTGGGGGGGGGAGGGTTGTCATCCTCAAAGAAATAATTTCCGGACCTTTCAATTACGTTGAACAAAATGGATATCTAAAAATTTTGATTGGATGTGTTTGGGGAAATGGTGGGCGTGGGAGGGGGGTTAGTTGTCCTCCAATCACTTTCGACTATTAAAAACGGTACTAGCCCTTTCATTTTCAAATCGAATGAGAACTTTTTGGAGTTTCTAAGACAATAAATGGCCATCTCAAAATTTTTATCAGATGTATTTCGGGAAGAAATGAGGTGTGGGGGCGTATCTACCCTCCAATCACCCTGAATCTTAAAAAGGGCACTAGAACTTTTGATTGCCGATCCAATGATCCCCCTCCGAAATTTATACGATCACTCTTTCTTTATATACCTTATATACCCCCAGGGTATGACTTACAACCCTTGCCCTGAGGGCTGTAAGGGGGTTGTCATCCTCAATGACATAATTTCTGGCCTTTTCAACTACTTTGAACAAAATGGTTGTCTCAAAATTTTGATTAGATGGGTTTGAGAAAATAGTGGGCATGGGAGGGGGATTAGTTGCCTTCCAATCACTTTCGACTATTAAAAAGAGCAGTAGCTCTTTCAATTTCCAATCAAATGAGCTCTTTTCGAAGTTTCTACGACAACAAATGGTCATCTCAGAATTTCTATCAGACACATTTCGGGAAAATACGAGGTGATGGGGTATCAGTCCTCTGATCATTCTGAATCTTAAAACGGCACTTGAACATCTGGTTTCCAATCCAATGAGCCCATTCCGAAGTTTCTACGACCACCCTTTCTATACAAATTTTATATGCCCCCAGGGCATAACTTACAAACCTTGCCCTGAGGGCTGTGGGGGGGTTGTCATCCTCAAAGACATGATTTCCGGACATTTTAACTATGCTAAACAAAATGTTTATCTCAAAATTTTGATTGGGTGTGTTCTGGGAAATGATGGGCTTAAGAGGGGGGTTAGTTGCCCTCTTATCACTTTCGACTATTAAAAGGGGCGCCAGCCACTTCAATTTCCAATCTAATACGCCCTTTTGAAAGTTTCTACGACAACAAATGGCCATCTCGAAATTTATATCAGATGCGTTTCGGGAAAAAACTAGGTGTGTGTGTGGGGGGGGGGGTATCCACCCTCTGATCACTCTGAATCTTAAAGAGAGCACTAAAACTTTTGATTACCAATCTAATGATCTACCTCTGAAGTTTATACGATCACCCTTTCTATATAAACCTTAAATGTCCCCAGGACATAACTTACAACCCTTGCCCTGATGGTTGTGGAGGAAAGGGTTGTCATCCTCAAAGATACGATTTCCGGATCTTTCAACTATGTTGAACAAAATAGCTATCTCAAAATTTTGATTGAATTTGTTTGGAGAAATGGTGTGCGGGAGAGGGGGGTCAGTTGCCCTCCAGTCTCTTTCGATTATTAGAAAGGGCATTAGCCCTTTCAATTTGCAAGCGAATGAGCCCTTTTCGAAGTTTCTATGACAGTTCTTTCGATACCAAGTGCCCTGGTCTAAACAAAAAAAAGTACATAAATAAATAATACATTGTGCCCACATCGCTCTTTACTTAGGCAGCGTTATTGCCCTGCCTATGATTGAAGGTTTCTGTTTACAAAAAGTTAAAAAAGGACCACAAGTATCTCTCTCAGTGAACGTTCAGAGGCTGCGTACCTTGAAACACCCTACCTTTAAATACCCTCTGTATCAGAAGAACCAATTCTATCTGATCCCAAGTAGTTGGTAGTAGTAGCAGTAAAGTGAGTGGCTCATGAAAATGCTTCTGCTCTTTTCCTTAATTTTTCCCTTGTAACTTAACCCTTGTAATCGATTTTTATAGTTAAGTCTCGAAGACAGTTTTTGCCGAGTACTTCTGAAAAAAGTACTCGTGATCATAAAAAGATCACAAAACAAATAAGAGTTCCAATACGGATAGGTCCTTTTATTAGACAGTGAAACAAATATATACAAAAGCTCTAGATATTTCGATGACACAGTCGGTCATTACCATCAGTAGAGAAACTAAAGTAATAAAATTAAAACAAAATATATTTATTCAGAACAAAATAATAACTTACGAATCACAGCAAGTTTCCGGTCCATTGGCTTAGGTTCATTAACAGTCTTGAGTTCTTTAACATTGTTTGAATTTACCTTAAAATTTTAATGAAGGTGGCACAATCTTCTTTTCTTCTAATTGCAAATGAAATGTTGCTGAATTTGTCTTCTTTTCTGCTAATTGCAAATGAAATGCTACAAAGATCAAGAAGGTTAAAAGGCAATTTAAGAAATATCTGCACAAGAATGGAGCAATGCAAAGCACCAAACACCCCAGTAAAGAACAAATTCGTTACCAATGAAACTGTTTATGACTTTTAATGGAATTGAGATTATAGAATTTATAGCTGTATTCCAGGTTGTAAACCGTAGTAACTTAACTATAACTAGGCTATAGAAATTACTTAAAGCGACATCCAACGGGAATGGTTGTGAAATAACTACTGGCTTGTTAGGTTTGTAAGGGTATAATCTTTGTGAGTTTCAATTATATTAATTACTCTTTCAGTATAATTTAGTCTAATAAAACCTTCAATATGTTTCCAACATGTGATGTCCAGTTACTTCAACAAAAATGCTCGTTAACTATCTTTTGTAAAAGTCACTAAAAAAGTAAATTCAAAGTTACTTTTTTGTAGCTTTTAGTTACTTTTTTTGAACCTGGAATGCAGCCTATAAATAGTTTCTAGCCATTTCATTTTGTGTCCCTTACTAGGGGATTCGTGGGTCATGTTGGTGAATTGTAATGGAGTGTTCTTGTGACTGTCTTCAACTGCGTTGATGTTTTTCTGCTTCTAATCGCACCCGTTGACTTTTTTCGAAGTCTATTTCAACTTTAACCATAATAAGGGTCAGCTGATTTTAGGTTTTATTCAATCATTATTATCAATTGTGTTGCAGGAGCAACACTTTGGTTTTATCCTGCTTTTTTTTCTAGTTCGCTGATTTCAGTTTATTGCTAGAAAGTGATAAGGGTCTAACCTCTGCAGTTTTTGTAGAAAGTGTATACCTCAGGCCGGATTAGTGACTATGACGTTGCAATTTGGAAAGCTGAATGTAATTCTTGCCTGGGGCCAAAAACGATGATATTCCTAGTATCTGCATCAAAGCCTAGAGCGTGTGAATTGAAGTTGAGTTTTATGGTTTACATTGGAGAGGACAACCTATGACTATGCAGCCAAGCTTTCGTTCCATCGAACCATGTTTCTCCTATTGACTGGAAAAACCCTCTTCTGGCAGGCAAGCAGGCAGGCACCAGTTTCAAGTCAAAGTTGGACTAAAGTCGAATAATCCTTAAGAGGTGTGACAGCTACCTGGCCCTGTTGCCAAAGAAGTTGAAGTTTTCTCTTGCTTCTTTCTAAATAGTGATATTAGAAGATTGGCCCATGGGGAGAAATTCAACTTTTGAGCAAAGATACGTAGATTCTTTTTTTCAAGATTGATCAATAGTCCTTGATGAGCTGATAAATGACATCATTTTTTGTACAAAATCTGTTCAAGTGACGCACTGTTTTAAAGATCTCGAGGGGTTGACACCTTTATTGTTTTGGTACACGTTAAAAAAACTGGTTCAAATTTAGAACAAGAGAAGGGCTTGTAAGTGACAATAGGCTATTATGCATTAGTCACCTTTGCAATCAAGGGTTGGTATCTTTTGTTACCTGGCTTACCTCTTATTTGCTTCTGATGTATTTGAGGTTACGAAAAATTCCGTTTCGTGTTCACTACGGTGAGACGTGCAATAAAAAATATGTTGTTAGAGGACGGTAATCTTCTTGTTTAAGGGGCTAAATACGTCTGCAAATTCGTTTAACTTACATTTGACCAAAATAATTAGAAAACCACAATTTAGAGATAAGTAAGTGAGTTCTAAATACGAATTGGTTGTTAGACCACGGTCGTTTTCAGAGATGAGGGGCTATGCACTTCTTCTGGCATATCCTTCTTCTATTTTTTAGCAGCGTCTATATGTAGTAGTATGATTATTAAAAGTGACGGATAGCTTTATAGTACCAACTTGTTCGATAATATTTTATTACAAGTTTTGTGTTCTCTCATGAGATATATTGTTTGAAAGGCTTGGAGAGGTTAAAAACTTTAGTTTTAGTTTACACACTGAAAGGAAGAATTTGTATTGTAATTCTGATACAATTTAGAGACTAGAAAATAGCGGTCGGCTGTTAGACCGTGGTTATCAGACGACTGTTAGTCGATGAGGAGCTTGCAACTTTTTGGATTAAAACATATAAAAAAAACAGCTACGCATGCTCCCCCTCCATCACAATCTATTCAAAGCTCCCCTCTTTACACCCTCCCAAGAAGTGCCAATTTTCTTTAGATCTTTGCTTGCCACCGCTTCCCTTCCCA
>JAQQPU010003375.1:15559-59389 GCA_029168905.1 Artemia sp. Kazakhstan ARC1039 | reverse complement strand
CCCCCCCCCAAACCCCTCCCGGGGAGGACCCTTGGGAACCAGGAGCTTCCTTCGAGGTAGGAGGATCGATACCCTTTCGAGTTGGGGGTATCGGACTTCACAACACTGTTCAAATAGAACAGTCTCAAATTCTTTTCTCAAATGCATCTTTTTTTCAAACGAAAATAATTGCTTGAAAATGAGTTCATGCAAAATAATGTTTTCTTCGCATGTGAAAGACATAATCGGAGATTATTAAAAAGACCCTTCTTATCGCAAATACATATCCTGTTTCAAGAACCTCACTAAGCGGATTAAAATTCAGACTATAGCGATGGGAATAATTTGATAGCACCGGATATGCGTGACTGTTTAGTACAAAATATACGACAGTTTGAGAAACAGTGAATAGATAGTTTTTGTTTTTAAAAGGAATATTGGAATTATTGCATTAGAATGCGTCTTGGTTAGAAGTTACAAGGTAGGGTTTTTTTTTAGAAATGCGTGATAAGCATTCCTTTATATATATCGCTAATTTGGTTAATGAAAGAAAATGAAATAGTTTAGAAACAAATTTTAAGTTTTACTCATCAAAAGCTATGCGCCTGAGAAAATTTTGTCTTATTTTTTTTTTTGAAAAAAATAAGGAAAAAATATATACATTTACAAGTTCTGGCTGCACATCAGAAGTCTCTGGTATGGCTTGATCTGCTGAGGCATTATATGAAGCAGTCCATTCCCTTTTCAACTTCCTTCCAGCTGGCATGGAGCTAACACTGGGGTCAGAGGACCCTGCCATTAAAAGATTCGCGGCCATTGGCTGGTCCAGATCGTGTGTAATTCTACCAGCGAATTTGATAATTGATGGTCTTGTGGCTAGCATTAATGTAGGTTCGCCATATCTTGCTTTCTTTTCAGAAGGGGCATTATAGCACGTATCTTCTTCCTTTAAAAAAAGACAAAAATTTAGCATGAAGAAAAAAATGCATTTTGGGTTTGGAAAATAATTCAGTTTATGTTAGACATCTAAAGTAGTGTAAAAAACATCTTGATTTCAAAATCAGGGGTTTTGATAGTGGGATGAAGGGCTTTTTATAAACTGCCCCCTCCCCCCCCCCTACGTCCATGCTTCCGTGACTGTATTTGTAAATTCAAACTTAAAAAGCAGTATTTGCGTTCCTTATTAAACAATATGGAGAAGAATTGCATGTGACAGTCAAGTACTTCCGTATTTCATAAGATGAAGAACAGATTTGTTTTTCTTATTCAAGCTTATCTGGTCACTGACACTTCCTTCAGCGAGCCTCCTCTTTGTATACTCAAGCGTAAAATTGTTACTAATCATGCGGTTATGAACATTTTGTGAAACTCAAAGTCAATTTAGTCAGAAATTATTAAACTCTTTGGTATAACAGCCTTTTTTTCTCTTTAAACTATCAGATTTCAATCAAATGTAGACATAAATAGAAATTTAAGAAGTGGAAAAGTTAATTAACATGGCTGAGTCAATCCCCCCCAATAAGGCCCGTCAAATAAAAAGGATAGCTAAGCTAACAATGTTATTTATTAAATAGGGTTATAAGGTAACAAATTTTATTTTTGAGGAAATGGGGGGGGAGGGGGGGTGAGGGTTTGAACGCATTAAATTTCAGGAAGAGATTCTTCAACGCAGACTGGCCTGGAAATATTTTCAAAAAACATCCCTAAAAAAAGCCACTGATCTTGATAAAAAATCGCACCGTAATAAAAAGGAAGCTTTTGTAACAATTAATACATTAAAAGAATCAACATTTTATTCTAATCCCAAATTACCGATCGAAAGCTAAGCACTTTTTTCAAAAACATCCCTAAAAAGACCACTGATCTTGATAAAAATCGCACCGTAAATTTCAGCCTATAAGAGAGAACTATGTGGAGATTTCAGCTCCTAAACAATAGGCTTCTAAGTGCATAAGTACCCTTAGTTCTAGTGTCTGTCTTAAGTAGTCAAAAAGATTAAGCCATTAGCAAAGTGGTTGTTTCTACCATTCTATTTTAATTTTTCATATACAATGAACCAAAATCAAAGTGAACATGTTTCTCTTTTTTTTGAATATTTACTAAAATTGAAATACAGGGGATCATTTAATATTTAACGATGAATGAGGCTTTTTTAAAAAGAGGTAACCACACAGTGTAAGGAAAGAATTTCTTCCTTAACTTAATGACAAGACAATTTCTTTTTATTATAATAATGAGAAAATTTTTACTCACCAGAAATTGCTTAGAATTATCCATTTTCTATGTAAATGTTTACAAAAAATGTCTGTAGTGATAAGTTGAATAAACTATTCAAAACTGTTGAACAATCTATTTTGAAACCTGAATATATACAAAAAAATAATTGCATAACAACGAAACAAGACATGCGGGTTTTGGTTTATCACTAAAAAAAAGACATTGAACTTTGAAATTGCGTAAATCCCCTGGCAAAGAAAGGGTGTAATGCTCCTATAGAATAGAATTACCAGAAAAACCTGTTTGTACGGGGGCGCAAGCAAAATGGTACTTCTTATTCTACTGATAAAGCTAAATGTAAGTCATCGAATATTATGAAAATGTTAGCACTACGTCAAAACATAACATCCTGCAGAAAAAAAGAATACAAAACTTTTACAAGGAGTATGAAACTTTAAGGTTTTGAAATGTAAAATATATATCACAGGCACAAACTAATGTAGGTGTCCATTAATGTGCTGCAAATAAAATAGGTTATTTTTTGTCTTATAAATTATCT
Organism: Artemia sp. Kazakhstan ARC1039; assembly: GCA_029168905.1. NCBI lineage: Eukaryota > Metazoa > Arthropoda > Branchiopoda > Anostraca > Artemiidae > Artemia > Artemia sp. Kazakhstan ARC1039. The sequence goes on along the minus strand of JAQQPU010003375.1, from coordinate 56,634 downwards.
CAAAAATGCTGAAAATGTTTTTTTTTCAGATAGTTCAGAGTATCGCAGCATGCAGAGCTCTTCTTGAATCAATGCCAAGTGTGAACCAATTTAATATTTATGTTTATATTATTGTATATTTAAGTGCTGAAATAAAAGTATTTATTCATATTTTAGACGAGTAATTAGTGGTCCTCCGCCATTGAACGCAATTCTTTCCGATGTTCGCTTGCAACCTTTGGAGTTCAGATATCATAACTATGATGAACTAACACAATATTTACAAGAAATCAATGCGCAATATCCTCATGTCACATCGTTATATTCGATTGGAAAGTCTATTCAAGGTTAGTTATTTTGTTAAAAGAATGTTAATATAGACAGAAATGTGTTCTTAGCGCTATTGAAATGTAATAATAAGTTTGAATTATTTTTCCGACCATGCAGAGGCTTATGCAGACACAAATCTGAGTTTAGAGGAGGAGGACAAGAAAACGATTTTTTTTTCTGGAGAGAAGGGGGAAAAAAACTAAAAATAGTTCATTTCTATGTCATCACTTTTAGTGTTGAGGAAGGTACTTTAAACCAATTTCACTTGGGAGGCATGGGTGGAAGTCTCTCAACTATCTCTTGTTCTGAAACCTGTATATTGTTTCACGTCTGTCAAGCTCCTTTTTCCTTCTTTTTTGCCAAGCTGACCACTTATTTCTGCAGGCAGGCATAAGTTTATGCCCGGGTCTTGATTATTTGAGAATTGCGAGTGAGTTTTGCGAACGCCAAGATCAATTAAATTTGATTTTTACAATTAAATGTTTCCATTATTATTTTATCCTCTTTTATGATAGAGGGAAGTGGCAGAATTTTCTTGCACAGACAATGAAAGTTTCCAACCGAGTTTTCGATCTTGCAATGGCAAAAAAAACGTATTGTCGTCAAGCGTGTCCGTATATATTTTTTCCAAGAGGGAAAGCTGCGGAAAGTTTTTGTGGAGTGATTGTTCAAAACAAGTCTTTCTTTAAAAAATTGTCGCCATTTAACCCCGTCCCTTCCGGTCCCCTTCGCTAAAACAATTTTTTCCAGAATGATGGATGTCATGAGCCAATTATTGTGCAAAAAGTGATATTGATTTTTTTTTTTTTATCTGCTCTTTTGAAGATTATAGATCAGCGTTAAAAAAGAGGAGAAAAAACGAGTCCAAAATTTGATTGTCTTGCTGTAGCCTAAGTCAACTAAGAAAGTTTTGGCAATGGGGCTGCTTGCTTGCCTGCTTGAGCAGAGCTTTCGCTCGAACTCAGAAGCATCATTCGAAGAAACGAAAGCTTGGTGGAATAACTTTTGATAGTCTTCTCTGACATAAAAAAAATAAGACGATTTTTTCAATGAAAGTAAACAGGGACATTAAAACTTTAAAAAACTAGAAGTTATTTCATACATGAGGGGGACTGTCTCCTCCTTCATCTCCCACTCTCTACGCTAATGCTTTGCAGTTCATTACTGAAAGCATTTATGAGTGCAACAAGCAGTCTACATATTTAATGGCTAATTGCAAGTGTTTTATTTGTCAATGGCCTTTTAAAAAATTTGAACTGCAAGTATTATTGTTCAAAATCAACGCGCATCAGTAAGCCATACCATTCTTGAGGTATTGTAAAAAATACCTTTTCTCCCGTTCCATTGGCCTTTGTGTTTTGGGAGTAGTTTTTAAGAGTGCCTAGGGCACTAGAAATGAAATCTGATTCTTTAAAATAGTCAAGTGGAATCCTTCACAGCCATATACATCGGAAAGAATTAGGGAAACCTAGGAACATAATTTTTAATGAAAAAGACCTCCATATGGAGTTATGTAGTACGCTCTGAACGCTTACCGAACGCCAAGTTTGAAAATAAGGAATGTGTGTAAAAAATCCGGAGAAAATGAGTAAAAAAAAATAATACCATCGTGGAGCTGTATAAACTGTAAATTTTCTGATTGCTCTAGAAAAAGACAAACACTCCATTACTTGCCAGTAAACTGGGTAAAAAAAAAACAGTGATTGAATGATTACAATTATGTAAGAATATATCCCTAACATCCTGTTACCAAATAGGAATTTAAAAAAAATTATATATTATTCAACAGCTAAAAATCTAACCTATGCATTAATATGTTTATTATCCACAATAACCTATATTTGTTCAAAAGCGAATGGTTTTAACGCTCTATTGATGATTGTAATGCTCGACAATAATATGCAGGTAAATCAGGCATTACAACCGTTCTCTTAGGCTTCTTATTTAAACAGGAAAAGATTTCACTTGTTTCATTTCACGATTCAGTGGTGCAACAATGGAGAAAACTTGAATGGCGAAAAAAATCTCATTAATTATGTAACAAACAAAAGAAAAAATAAGAGAAAATCCCGGTTTCTAGGTATGAATAGACCTGAGATAAAGCCTGGGAGAAATGTTTTCATTTTTATGAAATGTTTTTGGTTTCCAGGTATGAATTGACCTGAGATAAAGCCTGGGAGAAATGTCTTCATTTTTATGAAATGTTTTTGGTTTCCAGGTATGAATTGACCTGAGATAAAGCCTGGGAGAAATGTCTTCATTTTTATGTCCCTGAAACATTAAAGCATTCGGGCCAAAAAGTTAAACTTTAGCGTAAAGACGGGGGGCTTAGAAGGTGGCAAACCCCCTGATATACGGACTAATGTCATTGCGTTTTGTTTTTAATGCCTTATCCAGTCTTACTCTAAATATGAGAAGGACTACCGCCCTCTCAAACCCCACTCATTAAATAAATGTTTAACTGTTGCAGAATAATGCTTTGAAGCATAATTTTCTAAAATAAGCTATCGTTTTCACAATAAATGTGGACCTCTCGCATCTTCAGTGGCCAAACTGTACCCTTCATCCTGTATTCATCCAAATATATAAATATATCCTTCTTAATAAAGGGAGGTCAGAGGTCTAATCTGCAGCCGTCCGAATGTTTTTTTTTTCAGTTTATATGAAGAATGTCTCATAGATAGTATGAGACTTGGGTCTAAAACAGTTTTTGGGGTTTAGTACCCTCTTTTCCGTTAGAAAATCCATTGAGCAGCTCCCTAAAAAATCGTTTGTAACCATGCAATACTCAATAGCCATTGTTTTTTTTTTTTTTTTTTTTTTTTTTTTTTTTTTTTTTTTTTTTTTTGATAAGTAATCTTTAGTAAAGTTTCCTTTTTCATGGACGTTTAGGGACGAATGGCATAGTACAGGCCAGTATGGTCTCTGAGAATTCAAGAATTGGGAATGTTTATTCGAATTAACCCTCTTTCAATAATGTACGACTGCTGGCATGATATTATCACCTGTGGGTGAAAAACTAACACGCATGCTAGACCATTCTTTTCTAGAAATACAAAAAATTTCATATGGTATCGATAGTGGTTTTAGGGTTCTCATACATGTTGAATTTTATTTATAATTTTCGTTAAAATTGTACCCCTTTGTGGGGGAGTTTACCCGCTATTTTCCTGCTTTTTTACCTCCATGATTAATATTAGTAGAAATATGATTCGAGAATGATAATCATCCCTGAAAAGTACACTCCTTCGAATGTTTCTCAGGACTAGTATAAAAATAAACTATAGTGAACAGACATAATGAGAATAATAAACAGACATATTTATGTCTGAAATATAAATAATGACCTATAGGGTCATAATTACCAAGGTTTTAAGATGAGTCCTTGGAACAAATATTTTTTTATACGGATGCCCCCATAGACATAGGTGGCGGAGAAGGGAGTGTCAGGGAGAGATACTCCTCTGGAGTCAAAAAGACAGCATAAAGTCTATATACAAAGGAAAATGAAAAATATTCCAATTTAAACTTTGGTAAAAACAAAGCTCCTGTTAACACTGATAAATTACCTGGCGGTGTTCGTGATGCCTGCCACCCCCACCCCTTTGCTGCCGATAAGAATATTTCCAATATTTAAAGTTTTCTAAATCGTATGATAGTCGAAATTTAGTACCGTTTTCATAGGAGTCCACATGTTAACACCCTCAATAGCAGATATATTACCTTTTAATGCATACCGATGGTTTAGACCACAAAGAAAAGTCCTTAGTTGACAAGAGGGGCAGGACAGGAATATTGATTTTCTCACTACACATCGAATTATGGTAAAATATGTTTGTCCTATTGTTTTTTAAAAAATATAGGAGATGTTGGAGTTTCACTAAACACTAGATCTGTCATAAGAATCCTTCAAACCCTTTTGATCTGAAGTGCCAGCTATATTAACATCTATTATCAATTTACTAGAAAGATTTAAATAGAAAAACTACCTTTCTTTCCTGCTCTAAGTGCCATTGTGTCTACCTTGTTTAAATCAATTTTATTTCTTACCAGTATAGACATTCAAGAATAAATATCTTTATTGTTCGCAAAAATCAATCGTTTGCAAAAACCAAGATATGCATATAAAGATATATTTATATAATTCCTTAAAGTTTCAGAAACAGAAGACATCCCATAAGACGAATAAATAGCCTCTAAATTTCGTAAATTTGTTATATGAGGATCATTGTTTATATTATATATTCTATGAATCCTGGAACCATGTTTTCCCTGTACTGAATCATTAAAACACTGTCCTAATTTTAAATTGTCTACTAGAGGGGCAATATCGACTAGACAATGACAGGAAGAAATAATGCGTTAGCTTTCTCAGTCTTTAAAAACCAGAATTGTAACATTGGTATCTGTCCTTTTGTCTCAAAGTTTCAACCAAATCCGAAGGCTCTTCGCTGCATTTATTTTACGTCTTAATTCTTTATCCTATATAATTCAATAAGGTTCTTTCATCATTGTGTCTGCACAACACTCTCTATTCGTCCCCTATAAAGTAAATTCATCATTATGATTATTTGTTGCTAATTAAAGCGTTTGGAAATCGTCTGTATATCTCCAATAATATCCTCAGGCTATTATAAAATTCAAACATATGTAGGAGAAAGACATCTCAAATTTATCAATATTAAGAAATCATTTGCGTTGACATCAATATGTTTTTTAAATTAAATTTCTCTCTAGGCCGAGACTTATGGGTTCTTATGCTTTCTACTCAACCAAATAAGCAAGTCGTGTTGAAGCCAAATGTGAAGTATGTTGGTGGAATACATGGGAATGAACCAGTCGGAAGAGAATTGATGCTACATTTAATTCAGGTAGATGTTAAAAGGCGTTTTAATATACTGGATAGTAATGTTTATCGTTGGAGTATTACACACAGCATTAGCTTAGTTAGTGTGAGGGTAAGAGCATTGGCTGCTAGGAATCTGAATGCCCTTCTTGAAAATCTTCAAAAGCGAATGTTAACCCAAGTTTTGATGGAAGCCGTTAAACTAAGCCCACCCACTAGCTAATCGGTTGCTCTCCTATGAACAATTTTTACCTACGCCCAAGCTTCTAGGTAAAATATTGTTTTTATGAATAGCATTTTGTTTCTTTCGAGGAGAAGGATTCTGGAAACCCTTTTTCATAAGACTGACAATCTGTTTCTCTAACTGCAGTCCAGAAGAAATAAACTGATATACTCTTCCTCTAGTTTGGGCGTCAAGTTGCAGTGACATTTTAATCAAATATTGGTTAACCAGTATTTATTCGCCTACTGCGTGTATGAAATTCTTGAAACATATTATTGAAAATAATTTGCACATTTGATCCATAAAAAAGGCTTAGAGCAATCCTTACAAGGCTGCCGTGTAAAAATGAAAATTAACCGCAACAAATCCTATTTAAAGTTTAACATTGAACAAGTAAAATAAGCAATCCAACAAATTATATTTTAATTATGACTACTAAACAAAATAAAATACTGGCTTGTATTCAAATATTATGTTCAAATATTAAAAAACTGATAAACTTGCTAATTTATTTTTGTTTCTTTGAAATTGCCCGGGTTAATAGATTTCAATAGATCTTTCCTTGTCCGGTGGTGGCGCAATGAGATTGATCTCAGCTTGGTAATACAGGACCCAGTGTAATTCGTACCCAATTGTTGTAACACACTGCAGGGTCGGAGCAAGGACCTTTGTAATAAAGAAGTGTCGTTATCCCGTTACTACTACTACTATTACTACTAGGTCTCTCCTAAAATTGCATTTGAGAATTGAAATTGACGGTAAATTCTAAGAAGAGACTGAAAATGAGATAATCATTTCAAGGTTTCGTGTAAAGATTGAGAAATGTGCCAAAGAGAATCTTTGCATTTAACAAATCTTCCGTAGAAGAGTAGTTTTATGGGGTAAAAAATAATCCACCAAGAATTTTGTTAAGTTTGGTTGAAATATATTGTATTTCTTTCAACTTTATTACCTTCTTGTCAAAAATACCTATAAATGAAGATTTTTTGAATGTACCATTTCCAATTTCTCCATTAGGCTACTAGTTAATTATAAGAAAAAATTGGAGTTGATTTTGCGCCTTAAGTTTGATATGGGCTTTCTAGTTTCAAAAATTCCAGTAAATTTATGTTTTTGTTGTTTTTTTTTTTTTTTTGGTAAGGAAGAAAACAAATCGTTATGTAGGCCTTCCTTAACTGCATGTTAGTAATAGTATGTTGTCTTTAGCGTCATTTATTCTTGAATAATGTTGGAGAATTAGTTCTCTATAAAAGAAAAAGAGCAGTTAATTTAAAAAGTCGACGCAAAAAGCTGATTTCCTCCAATTTTAAATGAATCTCAGGATGTGTTATTAATAGAAAGCCACGTTTTTAACTAAAAAATCTGGAAGGCGATTCCGGTTGCAGCCAAAGTATTGCATTTCTTGAACATTAAAAAGTTTAGCAGTCAAAATAAGCTACTGCAGTGTCTGGATAGCGCTTGTATCCTTGTTTTTGTGATTTCTCTTTGATCTTTAGGACTTCAGAGAACTGATTTCAACTTTTGGTAATAAGGGAAAATTTATATTTTATTGAAAAACTGAATGGTTTATGCAGTTTTACAAAAAAAATAAAAAAAAAACACACACACACACTGTGTGTAATACACTGTGTGTAAAACACACTTAATATTTTTGAATATTAAATATACAAGGAAATAACTTCTCTAATTCTTACTCCATTGTTGCTTCCAATGCGAAAATCAGTAATTATGATTATTTATAGAAGTATTTTTGTGTTTGTGTTCGTATGGTGCGTGGAAATTGCGCTTTTGAGTTGTTTTGTAAATCTGTAAAATATATGTACAGCATATATCATTACTTATAAAAATAAGTTTAAATTGTATTGTAATTATTATGTTTTTATTTTTAGTACTTAGTGGTTAACTACCAAAGTGATCCATATGTACGATGGCTATTAGACAATACACGCGTTCACATCTTGCCTGCTATGAATCCAGATGGATTTGAAGTGGCAAAGGAAGGAGACTGCCACGGGGCTCAAGGAAGGTAGTAACATAATCATAGTTATTGATTGCTCCAATGCCCATTTCAAACATCTTCAAAGTAGTTTTGAAGCAAATAATATCTACAATAGTTCGCTTGAAACAGTAATTTCTACAAAAAAGAAGTTGATACCAAAATAAAAGAGTCGAATTAAAGCTTAGAATACCTAGAGATTATTTGTGACGAAGAGACCACTGTGATTTAGTCTTATTCAGTTTTATTATTCAAAAACGATGTTTATGCTCTGTTTTGTTTTAAATATCATTTTTTTAAACACGGTAATTTATAAACCAATTTCTCTCTTGTTGCCTTTAAATAAAACTAAATCTATGTCTTTTTGTAAAAAAAATAGGTTTTTTAAAGGATGTATTCTTTGAATAAAATCTAAAAAGTATTTTAACGACAAAAATTCATCTCACTGAACATATTATATGCGATTATTTTATACTAAGCTTCAAATTAAATCCTTGCGCTCATCTTCAGCAATAAAAGTTTTCTATGTTAAGACAGCACAAAACACAAATATTGCAGAGATATCAGTCATATAAGGGTAGTGCTGGTGCTGGTAGGGAGGAGTGCTTGGTTCTCTTTTTGTGATATCTTCTTGTTGGTTCCATTTCATTAGTCTCTCTTATAAAGAGGGGCCAGGGTTACTCTGTTTGTTTCCAAACTTACTGTACAGTCACAGAGAGAAACACGGCATTGATTCTGCGGACAGTAGGCTATAGCATGGAAAACAAAATTTGAAATCTGAAAAAATTTGCATTTTTCGTCTTGGGTGTAGTCCCTGATAAATCATAACTTCTGTAGTAGCTTGCCATCGGAGTGACTGAAGAATTAAAAGTGCACACAATCGCTTTAAACTCCTTTTGGGCAATTTCCGAAAGTCCAGGAATATTTTTTCCAGGAATTGTCCTGGACCTTATGGCCCAGGTGTTAGCAGGCTTCAAAATTACATAGCTCAAGCAATCTGTGAATTTTGAAACTTTGAGGTCTGGTACTAAAAACGTTGACATCAGCGGTCTCTTTGAATATAGAAGCACAGAAGAGCTTTAGTGAAGGTTTTATCCCTGTATGGTATAGCAGACAAATACATTAAACTGATTAATGCTATGTATGAGAATAACACTGCTGCGGTTAAGGTAGGAAATGAGGTTAGCAGCTGGTTTTGTGTTAAATCAGGAGTTAATCAGGGTTGTGTTATATCCCCCTTTATATGGATTATTTTGATGGACTTTGTCTTAAGGAGCACAAAAAAGGCAATGGGAGACCACGGAATCAAATGGGGAGGAAAGAGTCTCCTGGACTTAGATTATGCTGATAATTTAAGCATCCTAGATGAAAGTGTGAGCAAAATGAATGAAGTTTTAGAGGTTTTGTGAGTTCAGGGTGCTAGAATAGGTTTGAAAATTAATGTTAAAAAGACTAAATCACTAAGGCTAGGAATAAGTGAAGATGAAAAGGTGACGTTGGATGATGAAAAGATTGATCAGGTGGGCAGCTTCACTTACCTTGGTGGTATTATTAGTAAAGATGGTGGGAGCAGTGAAGATGTTAAAAGTAGAATAACCAAGGCTCAGGGTGTTTTCTCACAGTTAAAAAAAGTTTGGATGAATAGGAAGATAAGTCTGCAAACCAAGATTAGAATATTAGAGGCTACAGTGATGACAGTGGTCAAATATGGCTCTGAAGCATGGGCGCTCAGGAAAGCGGATGAAGATTTGCTAGATGTTTTCCAGAGAAATTGCTTAAGGATTGTTCTCGGTACCCGGATGGCTGACCGTATTTCAAATAATAGGCTATACGAAAAATGTGGTTCAATACCGCTCTCTAGGGCTATAATGAAAGAAAGGCTGAGGTGGGTAGGGCACGTTGTGCGGATGAAGGATGACAGATTGCCGAAGATTGTTCTTTTCGGCCAACCGTCTAGGGCTAAACGGAAGGCAGGTCGTCCTCGTCTGGGGTGGGAGGACGTCATAAAGAAAGATTTAAAAGAAATGGGAACTTCGTGGGCGGGTGTAAAAAGGGAGGCTTTAAATAGATTGGGATGGAGGAGGAGCGTGCGTAGCTGTGTTGGCCTCAGGTGGCTTGGTGCTGCGGTGAGTTGTTAGTAGTAGTAGTAGTAGTATGCACACTAAATTTCACGTGGATTTGGACAATTTTGTACTGGCGGTGGGTAGAGCTCTGAAATGGGGTATATACCTGAAATTCTAAATTCTCTGTTCCTTTAGCCAAAGGTACTTGTCCTATAAGTTTTAGTTAGGTCCAAGCCAAGGACGCAGAAGGGCTGTGCGCCTCTTAAAATCATTATTCTTGTGTTCCACTAGCACCAATTACTTGCCCCTCCTCCAGTCTCCCTTTTATTCTAAGATTGGTTGTGCGGGTGGGAGTAATTTCGGAGGAGCCATAGACCCACTTGAGACCTCCAATCGTATAGATTAATAATCTTTAATCTTTTCATGATTCCGGTTCGAACAAGCGACAATACGCCTACTTTACTTCTATAGAGTTCGCAATGGGCTGGAGGCTTAGGAACGTTGGAGGGGATCACCGATTGAAAATCTTTTCTGGATTCTGGTTCCGACAAGACATAAAATGTCTACTACTTCACTAAAAAAGGCACGGGATGCTGAAGTAGGGTCATAAGGCCTACTCCTACCTCTATTAATGCCATAAACCCACTCTGTGCCTTCAGTCATACAGATTGATAATCATTGCATGTCTCCGATTTGAACTGGGTGCTACTTTCCACTATTCTCCTAAAAGGTGAGGTAGTGAGAGTATGTGTAGCTTAGATTTCGCTCATTTTTAGATTGGTTCAGGACTTCTGTCCCTTTTGTAGTGGGTCAACACTTTACTTGTTTTGTAATCTGTCATTAAAATTCTGACTTAGATATTTTTTGGGCCAAGTTGGGATTCAGCTCGTTTCTGCGTCGAGTCAGGACTTAACTCATTTTAGTACAGAGTCAGGACTTTTGTTTGTATCGAGTTGGTCTGTACTTACTTACTTACTTAATCCTCATGCCGGGGTAGCGTTGAGAGCGTCGACAGCCTTCTCCACGTGGGGCGGTCTGCAGCAAGGGCCTCTGCATCAGACAGCAAAATTCCAGCTTGGTCCTGGATATTCCCCAGACTGTAAAAAAAATTGATTGTAGACAATGACTTTCAGAACAAACTCCTTACGACAGGCGGGATTGAACCGTCTCACCTGCGTTCAACGAGCACGTCTCTAAACGCAGCACTGTCGTAAGGTCTGTAGTTGGTCTGTATGTTGGACTTAGTTTGTTTTGCACTGAGTCAGAACTTAGTATATTTTTGCACTGTTTCAGCAAAATTTTCTTCCTATGAATGACCTCATTTTTGCACCAAGTCAGTTCGCAGCTTGAATGTAGCTCTTTTTTTAACTGAATCGGGACTTATCTCGATTGTGCACTCTGGCACCGAAAATCTACAGCATGGAACTTAGGTCGTTTGCATTGAGTCGGGACTTGACTTGTTGTAAACTATCAGGATTAGACCATTTTTGCACCAAATCAGTCTGGAGATCTGCTTAGCATTAGTAAAAAAAGTTATTTCCGAATCTTTGACCTTGCACACTGAGATTTCCTCGATTCCTAGCGTAGACCTCGAAGCCTGAGCAAGCCTAAAACTAAACCAAACCTGAATCTTTCAAATTCTTAAATCTAGAAATTCAAGATTCTCTAAATTTCGAAAATGAATTTGTATAAAAGGTAAAAAGGTAAAGGATGCGGCACTAGACCCTTAAGGTCCAAACCGGCGGTGCTGAACTCCGTTTCGTGGCCCTTCAGCCAGGAAGTGCAATGGGGGGCTGGGGGCCAGCCAACCTATGCTTTCGCAAACCCTTCCTGTTTTACCTTCCCCAGATTTCTCCAGGTACCCATTTAGAGCTGGGTTGACTCTGGCTAAGCTTACACGGCACACCACTGACCCGCGTTCCAAACTAAGAAACTGACCACACCAGGGATCGAACCCGAATTCACGGATTCTCAGCCCAGCGCGCGTCCACTTAGCCAGAACGGAATTTGTATAGGAAGTGATTTATTGATAGACACAGATTGAATGCATCAAATGGTATTTTTATTTTTTAGCTAACTCATAACAGTCCTACAATATAAATTGACATTGCTTTCCTTATAAAAGTAATTGACAATTTTTTTCATTTCATGGCATGAAAAGCATCATATTTAAATCACATATGGATTGCTAAGAAAATAATTTCTTCCTGAAAAAGTAGGCTACACCAAAAACGTAAGATAAAAAAAAATTAAGCCACAAGCTAGTTGAAACAATGTTAACGCCAGTTGCAATCAAAATAAGCCTCGTTGGCGTAATATAACCCAGTGTGGCAACAATGGTTCTGGTTTTAACAAGGTGCAACATGCCCATATTTTCCTTTACAATTTGTGTTCCAGGAACTGGCCATTTACGTTCTTTTTCCAGGAGCTAGTTTTTCGGGGGCTAGTATTTTTTATTAAAGTCGGAATTCGTGGGCGTCATATGAGTCCGCTGTCTGGCTTGGGGTCGTCCTGAATAAGGATTTCTGAATCCTAAACTGGTTTATCTTTCGACAAAATTGACTAATTTGTAGATGGGTCTTCACTGGGTCATACCAGTCTGCATTATCAAAATCTATAACATTGAATTATCAGTTGAATTTGAAGTAATACTTTTCTATCGCAAAAAGTATGTGCTAAACGCCTTCTAAAGCATCATCGTTATTGCCGTGTTATTTTAATAGTGTATTAATAACATCTGAATGGTCAATTAAGCTGTATACGCCTCCCCCCCCCCCCACCTCATTGCCTATTTACACCAAAGTTTGACTTTCCTCTTATTCCTCAAAAACCAATGCTCTAACACAAGAGCAATGAGTTGAACCGTTTTTTCGACAAAGTTTCAAGAATTAGAGGGGTTTTGGATGTGTATTTCTTTTAAACATTACTATTATCCGTTAGGATGTTCAATTTAATTTGGCTTAAAATTCGAAAATTGAACTCAGCTCAATTTTTAAAGCAATTTTTATCTTTTATTAATACCTGAAAAACTTAATACATCTCAAGCTTCCAAGATCAATTTTGATGTCAGTATATTGTCTATTGTATATTGTCAGTATATATTTTGTATATTGTCAGTATATATTTTGATTTGTCTAGTTTGTAACATATTTTCATCAATGTTCTCTGCCTTTTAAGTCCATTTCCTTAAATATATAGACAATCAATTGGCCATATTAATGTTTCATTTTAAGCTATTAAATTTTTTCTGTAAACTACAAATGGCAATCTGAACTTTCGGTTGGTTTGAGGGGTTGCAACAGCACATTTATTTATAAGAAAATGTATTGAAGTAACGTGTTTCTTAATTATTTTTTTTTTCGATGCTTAAAATTTATAATTTTGTAGTTTAGATTGTGATTGTCCTAGGGTTATATCCTGAAGTTGTGGTTACAGACATTATGCTCAATAGTTTTTGTAGTATTAAACTCATTTTCCTCCTTAAAGATACAACATACGGGGATATGATCTCAATAGAAACTTTCCAGACTACTTCCGTCAAAACACTAGACAAATTCAGCCCGAAGCAGAAGCAATTCAGAATTGGCTAAAGCAGACACATTTTGTCGTCTCTGGTGGCTTACATGGAGGAGCTTTGGTTGCTTCCTATCCTTTTGACAACAAACCTGCTCAAGGTAATATTTTTTTCTATAAATATGTAGTTGTATTACATTCGTATTATTAGGACTAACTTTTCTCTTCTTTTTTTTATATTTCACTATTATTTTTTGTTTTCAGTTTAGCCATGAAACAAATTGCGGGAGAGCTCTACTGTCCAAAATCGAAACCCATTCCTTTTAGAAGTAGCCTAAGTTTCGGGACTATTGCAGTTTCGAGCTACTTGGTCGGAACAACAATTATGCCAGATATTATATTTTTAGCAAGGATAACAAAAAGAAGGATAAATATTATGATTTACAAAACGCTACCAAACGATAGACATGTAGTTTAACTAAACCAAAGTTCTTTCTGCTGTTTTTTCTTATGGGAGGAATTTTGATTTTGGACAGCCGAGTTAGATTGGCAGCTTACCTTTTATAGGGAAATCTAATCGTATACTTGCATTCTTACATGACATGTGTGCATTTACATTGAAGCCGTGCTGCCATACACTGACCACCTCCAAACCAATGTAATGTGGATTTTGATACGGTGTGATATACTCTCACTTTGACCTAAGGCTTCTTCCGTTCGACTATAAATTTGATACGTCCCTTTTGTAAATTTCTAGGTTAAAAAAACTCTTGCTTGTGTTGTCGGGGATATACGCCTATTATTAGCATTTATATGAAAATCCTATTACAACAATATTGAAAAGACGGCGCTTCGAAGAAAAATAAAAGCATCAAGATATTGGTGAAAACTCTGCTGCCTTCCTTCTTGTAGATAAGAAAAGAATAATTTCTGGAATGGGGTTTTCTAAGACATAAGAAACACGCTGAAACTTTATATTCTCGCAATAGGTTGAACTGCCATCGGAAAAAAAAAATAAAAAACTTAGTCTTTGAACATATGAGGTGTAATGAAAATAAAATAATAAGTATGGGGCGAACAATTTTTAGTTCAAAGAATAATATTTTAAAATGTTTCTAGCTTTTTCAGTGATTAAAATGGAACTTCCGTTTATCCGGCCGTTCATGCAGGGTTGTAATGTCTTGTCATTGACCGAAATCCTATCAACAAAAATATTTCTTTCTAATGTAGACTACTATTAGGTAAATGCAAAATAACGCTATTCTTATTAGCATTTTCTTTGCTTCGACTGTCTCGGGAATGTTTATCTTACAACAGGCTCTCTACTCAAACTCTTGCGAACCAGAAAAATGGGACTTCCACCCCTTACTCTCCTTTTAAAGAATCATATTTTGCAAATATTAAATCTCAAGCTACATATTTGTTAGGTTTTCTTCAAATGTTGGGCATCCTCCCTCAGGAATGTTGTCTGATCCCAGCTGAAGCAAAGTTCTACTGTTCACTTGTCAACCTCAAGAAGCCATGAACCCTATGGATTCTCATATGTTAATCATGGGGCATCTTAAAATTCTCTGATGGTCTGGTAGCTTTTAGATTTGGGTCGACATTGTGCCTTTAATAGTTTACTCTCTTGTTATTCTCTTGTTACCTCTAAGTTTCTTTCTTCAACTAAATGGTTTCTCGCCCGCCCATCAAGAGCACTATCCTTTACTAAGTTAGAATTGCTTATTTAGCGTTAAAATAATTTAGCGTTAAAAGTCTGAGTTTTTAAAAACTGTCATCTTTCATTACCTTTTTTTCTATTCCTCTGATTTTGTACCGGACAAGTACAAAATGACTCTTTTGGGTTTTTTGCAATGATTGAAGTTTAGGATTTCATTTTTTTTTATTGTTTCCATCTTTTCTGGATTATATTTTTTCAAAATCATATTTTGATTGGGCTAAAGATGGCCTTTTTTCTTTGGATATTTTGATAGGGTCACCAAACCTAAGGAATTGCTCTTGTAAAATAAAATTTCTGAAATGGTATATAACTCACTTTCAATATACTTCTGAGGACATATGTACTGTTAGTCAAAATTTCATGGATTATTTTTAAGATTATTTCCAAAGTGGCCCAGTAACGTCCCATCCAGCAAATAGGACTATAACTAGAGTGAGAAGGCATTAGCCCAATTTTAATATAAAATTTCATCTATGGTGATTATTGTGAAAGCAAAACTCTTAGATTTCTTTAAGTTCTTATTAGAATTGGAAATTAATTTTGCACTAAAGGCTAAAATCCTGTAAATTGGTTTAATACGATTCAAACCTATGAAAATGACGGCACCCCTTATCTTTCTCTTGGACCATCTGAATTTTCTTTCAAAATCAACCAAGCTGACAAAACATAAGCATCTGCCTTGTAGATTTTGTTCTTTTTATCTGAAATCCTAGAACAAGTAAAAAAGTTAATTTATTTGAAATCATAGCAAGTAATTGTAATATTATTAAAATAAGTGATTATCTTCAAAAGATGAAATGTGAACGTGTTGGTTAGCCATGCTAGCTAAAGAGAGTCCATTAAAATGTGTGAAAGAGTGGAAATTTGGCCCCTGAGACTTAAAGGATACAAATCTAAAATTATGTTCACATTCTTAGCAGCGCAAGTCAACGCGTAACCTTTACATTAATGTAAAAAAAACTCATCTACAACTATTTTCCAAATTAGAATCTTTTCCACTCTGAATTCACGCATAATTCTCAATTTTGAAGTCCTCTGTACAACGAACAAGTTTGTCTTTTTTCTCTGGGTCACAGATGTGACTGAAGATTTTTCTCAGTAATAGTAATTAACAACAGAGTTAATAAAGAACCAAGTTCCATCATATTCTTAGCCTATAACTGCTAAAATTTTGGTTTAGTTGTTTCAAGAACATTGTTTACGTCTAACACAATATTTCAAGTTCACTTATCCAGAACGAGATAAAGCCATTAGTTATGGGCTTTTGAATAAGAAGCTAAAAATGTATCCTAAATTTGAAATTAGTTTGACTACACCAATTTGTTTGATTAACTACATATTTAACTAAAATAAGCTGGTGAACAAATTAAAATCGATAATTTTTCAGTCCTTGAAGCTTTTGGTTCGTATTCATCATCTCTGACGTCTGACAACGACATATTTGAACATCTAGCCACGACGTTCAGTTTTAATCATCGTACTATGCACTTGGGTAAAGCTTGTCGAGGTGATAGAAAAGGCTTCACCAATGGAACAACCAATGGAGCAGAATGGTACTATCTTACCGGTAAGCCACTGATATTGTTTACTTTTCTAGGCTTGGAAACTCTTTTCTTGAAGATAATTAGTTCAAACCCCGATGCTGTCGGCTCCGTAAATATTGGCTATTATCTTCAATTATATAAACAATTTTTAGTTTGAAAATTACATTACAAAACGGTTCATTACTCACGCTTTTCAGAATCGACTCAGCTAAGAATAAAAATCTACTACCGTATAGAAGAATAGAACATGTTTATTCACCACAATAGCTTTAAGCTACCAGGATCACGTTGATTAATGCAAATTCTCAGTCTCTACTATTGGAAGTATAAAGTGAACTCTCGGTCACTCCAAAACCCCTCACTTCTCCGATCGGCGACTCTTTAGTAGAAAGATTGGCGTTTTGTAACTTGTTTCAATCGGTATCATAGAAGAATTTCAATCTGCATAACAGAACTACTAAGGTTGGGATATTCCCTCCGAAAACTATCCTCAGATCTCCCCTCCTTCCACCTCCAGTTTTTTAGCAGAAAGATAGGTATGTTACTCCTGGTCTAAATATAAAACTTGTATTACCTTTTCTTCCCACCAACTTTATAGCAGAAAGCGCGGCACGCTGAACCTTGTTTGAATAAAAATGCACAAAATCAAAACAAAATACATTTTGAATGTTTTTATTTTAATAAATAAAAAAAATATTAAAACTTTAAGGAATAAATATTAATATATGTATTTTTTTTTTTTTTCAGTAGAGTGCATGGTCATTAGTTTTTTTTTTCAGTAGAGTGCAAATTATGTTTTGACCTTGAGAAGGTATGAGGGTTATGCCCTACTCATGTTAGTGTTTGCTTGTTTTGAATTTGATTCGGTCATTTATTGTAATTTCTGTTCGTTTTGGGTTTTATAATAATAATAATAACAATAATAACATTTATTCACCCACCATCAACAAAAATAGATTATACTGGAGCACTACAAAAAGAAAAGAGAAAAGAAAAAGAAACCAGCTTCCAAAGAGATAAAGATACGACGCTCATTGTAATTTAAGACACTTAAATAAATGCAGGTGAGACATGTCATTTATCTAATTTATCTTTTAGCACTGAATTACTTCGAATGCTAGACTGTTGTTTGGATGTCTCTCTAAGACCATATTTTTCATGGCGGGAATTCCTATGACGCTTGGGTGTGTACAGTAGAAATTTTGCATATTTATAGTAGCATTTTTTTTTATGTTTTCAGTGTCTCTCACTGACAGCATGTTGGATGCACCGGCGAGGTAGGTTATGTGTGGTAAGCACACTGAACAATAAATCAAGGCAATAGATTTCCTGGGTAGTGTCCGCGATTCGGCACTACAGACGCATAAGTACATTTAATGGCTGTACTTGTTTGCTTAACAATTGCTTGTCTAGTTTTGATGATTGTTTCTGCAATCATAATACCAAGATATCTTTGCTCCGATACCGTAGGCACAGCATGATTTCCAAGAGTGACATAATCACTTTGTGTTGCATTAAAGGACAAAAATTCAAACTTATCAATGTTAATAGAAAGCCCAATAGATTGAAAGTCATTTAAGAGTCGATTCAGGTTGTCTTGTAAGTCTACTTTGGATCTACTAAGCAGAAAGACGTCATCAGCGTATGCCAAGTAAGATAGGTCAGTACCATGCAATAGGAGAGCGGGCGAGATACGGTCCAGAATCTTGGAGATTGAATGTTTGAAAATAAGAGGACTAAGAACGCTGCTTTGCCTCACGCTTCTTCTGATTTGGCAGAATATGAAATTGTACCTTTCCATTTGGCCAAAACTGTCGAATTTTGGTATCAAAATTTCAGAGTACTCATTATGCTCAAACTTACTCCATTGTGCATTAGAGCATACATTGCTTGCATGTGATTGACGCTATTGAACGCTTTCGATATATGAATTGTGCACATATACAGAGGCGACTTATTTCTTTCTGAGTCCATAAGTACGTTAGCCAGAAGGCGGTGAGCCTCCGGGCACCCGAGACTTTTCAGGAATCCAAGCTGATTGTCCCCAAAGTGTCCAGTATCAAGCTCAGAGAAGATCACATTTTCTAACACTTTGCTCAAGATGCACGAGACGGCTCTATAAGATTTGCATTCGTTTGGATCTTTTCCTTTTTGGCGACAGATGAGATGACCCCTTTCAGAAAAGAGTTTAGAACAAAACCTCTGGTGATGCACATCTGGAAGATAAGCTGAAAATGGGAATAGAAGCATTCAGGTAAGTTCTTGAGGTGTTTTATTGAAAGACCGTCGCTGTCCATCCCATTCTATACTTTGAAAAGTACTTTTCTGACAGCTATCTTGATCTTCTCAAGGGAAATGGGAACAACGCAATGCTGCCCTAAGAAACGTGCAAGCCAGCTGGAAACTTCCGTTTCATACTGATTGGTTATAGTAAGATTCTCATCTCCATACATCGAAGCATAGTAAGAGTGCCAATCATGTAGCGTCAGAGAAGTAATAGATGGACGATCGTCTGATCTGATTAGGCTTAGCCATGATTTTTTATTTCCAGTGAACTGTTGCCCAATAATTCGGCACCTATTCATTTCAGCTTTATATTTGCGTTTTGTGCTCTGTTTCAGCTCGAATACAGTCCCACGTAGCGGTCTACCACAAGCAATCCAAATGTTTAGCCTCGGTTTTGCATGTCGTTTTGCAGACCGGAGTTCAGTGGATTTGGACCGCATCGGTTTTTCTGTCCCAATTTTGGCTCGTCTTGTAGGAACCGCTTTCGCTTCGGCAACTTTCAGAGCACGGATGACTGATGGTAATAAGTGTTAAAATCAACCTTGGTTGAGAAATTGGAAGCGCCAGAGCAGAGTAGATGAAACGGGACTGTGATGCAGCTTAGGACCGAAGCAACAGTGGCGACATAAAGGGAAATACTGTATTTCTCCCAATTTTGCTTGTAGACCCACTTTCTGGAACAAGCATAAATAGTGCTCTTTGATGACTGCATCTGAAAAGAAAGTCCGGAATGGTCACTAAACGGATTATCAGTGCAAACTGTAACCGGAAAACTAGAAATGGGTGTGCATGAAAGTACGGGGTTAATATTGGAGGTATGACCACTAGTATGGGTGTACGTAAAATCCAGGAACTTCGGCCAAATCTTAAAAGTTGTGGGGAGGCAATTCATAAAAATATCAGATAGAACATGGTCCTTGTACGGGTCACAGTTGAGGTCCCCGGAAATTAGCCACTTTCACCCATGAAGCTCAAGAGACTCAAAATGTTGTCTTAAGGCAGTGTTGTTGTAGTTAGTAGGCATGTATATGTTAATGAACTCAATTCCCTCAACAGAGACGCACTATAAACTACTGCTTCTAATAGTCGGCTTAGCCAAAAGCTCCTTCCTAGCGTATATTGCCTAGCCTCCGGACGGACGCCCTACCGTAGATCTCGCCAACTCTACAAAGACGTCGTGCGACCGGGATCTGTTCAGGAAATTTATATTCATCCCAGAAAGCATATGCTCCTGGATATATAGCACGTCAGAAATTTGAAGGAGACCATCTATGTTTTTTTCTTTGTTGCGACAACCATTGATATTGAGACTAAAAACTTTTAAGAGATCTATTCATTGATTATTTTTGTTTATCAGAATCTCTCTTAATTTAGGGTATCTTAGGCTGAAGCAGACATGAGGTCCGTCGCAAGAAGGGTATTTGAGGTCATCGTTATACGGTGTATCTTTGTTACTAGAGTGTGGTCCGGGATACCTGGCGTATCTGGGACTGTTTTTCAGTTTTCAATGAGATGATCGAAGCTCTTGCATCTGAAACACCTTTGAGGGCCCTCCATGTAGTTATCTACCCGGAAAAAGTCGTATCCAAGCTTGATTCCGTTAGACATTGCAAAGTTCATGGTCTGTCTATTTTTGAAAGTCTGTCTGATTGTTTTAGTTCGTCCAAAACGGAAAGCTTCCTCGACGAGGCCTGGATTATTTTTGGCCAGGTTGCTAGCATCCACTTCTATAGAAGATCCTCTTATTATGCCATAACATTTTTCTTCCCTGAGCTTGCATTTGATACTGCTGCCACTTGGCAAATTTTCCGAAAGGACACTATGAGCCTCAACACAAAAAGTTTTTGCTTTTACAACATCGCTGAATTTAACTTGAAGTTTATCGTTTCTCAATTGCCTGACCTACTGAATACAGTCCTGACTATACAGTCAGGAGATCTATCGACGGAGTGTCTTCTGTGATTACAGTACAAGTCGGAGGCTTGTTTTTCGTTAGGGCTGTAGCTCCAGCATCTGGACAAGTTGTCAATTTAACACCGGTTATATACTGCTTTATCATGGACAGTGAGTTCTTCAGATCCCGAATTTCACCTAGCAGGATAGAGAAGTTGATGTCGGGGACATGTGAAACTTGAGATAGGTGAGTGATGACGAAAGTTGGAAGTGGGATATTGTTCCTATCACATTCAGCTAGCAAATCCAATATTTCTGATTTTTCTGAGTCTATTGTGCGGCTTGTGGCTATAGCTACTCTTTTAGGGAATGCTAGTTGAAGGAGTTCGAGTTTAGCGTCGCGTACTGCTGTTAAATCAAAGAAGTCGCATGTCCTTTGCGACAGCAAAGTTAGATCAAACTTTCTGTTTGACTGGAGAAAGTTCAGGATTGGTTTGAGACATAGAGACGTCTGTGCCATGTTGAACACCGATAAGCAGGGGAAGCGTAGGTCCTCGCTACCTATTCTCTGCAATTTAAGGGAGACTCCACTCCCGGCAGGTGCGACGACACTTGTAACAAGTAACCTCCCCTCTTTTGCTTGCTTATTCGGGCAGATTGGAAAATTGGCAAAAATAGTCGTCAAAATTTTTGATCTGGGATTTTCTCTTTTTTCTGAAAATCTTACAGAGCAAGGGAAGCAATGATTCCCGTTCACCTAACCCCCGTAATTTAAGGGTGGTCCTTCCCGGCGGATAAACCAGCTCTTGCGACGGGCAACCGTCCCTCTTTTGCTCACTTAGTAGGAAAATCACCCCTTTTTTCGGCTTTACGTCTCAAATTTGGGCACACCGGAAAATATAGCACTGACGATGTTGTATTGGCAACACTCTGTTGACAGCTAATTATTGACAGCGTCGCAATGATAATTCAAATCCTCTGGGAATTCAATTCAATTTATTTACAAAGACAAAAAGTAAATCGCACATAATACAAAATACTCAGTCCATTTCTGGATGCCGAAAACCACAATCAATATCATTTCAACATAATACGCAGAGTGGTCACCGCTCTTACTCCCAGACACAAAATTTCCTCTCATTAATAAAAAAAAACAACAAATAACCATTACCTTCTTGCTCCTTTCCCCAGGGGAAGTCACCCCATCATAAATAATAGAGAAAAAAAAATCATACTGTAGTTATTTATATTTTAATCTTAAACTTTTTATTTATCATACTTTACGCTATTTATCACACTCTACATTAGCTTTTCTTTTCTAATGCTAATAAATGATTTTTTACTCTTTATTTAAATGACGCAAGGGAGCTCCTACCTCTCAGCTCTTCCGGGATCAGATTCCATATCTTTGCGCATGTTATATTTGGAGCAAAATCTGATCGTACAGTCGGGGTGAAGGGTATGTGCAGGTTTGATGACGATCAAGTAGGCAAATTATGATGGTCCGAGATAGGCTGGAATAAATTTTTAAATGAAAATGGCACCTCATCAGCTAGAAACTTAAACACAAGGGTCAAGCATGAAAGTTGATGCAGTGACTCTAGTGACAAGTACTCTTCCTTTTTTCCAATGAATATGAGACATTGTCTATGAATAGAATTAAGTTTTTGCAGATGAAATTTGAAAGTTGACTGCCATATCATTGCACAGTACTGTAAATGGGGCTTTATGAGGGCGTTGTACAGAGGAACAAGTGCTTTCTGCGCCAAACTGTGCTTAAGTTTTTTTTATTATTCCAAGATTCCGGGATAGCTTCAGCTCTACTGCTTGGATATGATACAGGAACGACAGGTTCTCATCAAGGAGGATTCCCAGGTATTTCGTGAAGCGCTTTTCTGGCCGACTAATCAGACCTCTGGAAGTTTGAATACCGCATATCTCCAGACGGACACCTCCGACCCGGGAAACGAAAATAAAACGCAAGATTTATTACCGTTAATGACTAGTCGGTTAGCATCCATCCAGAGATACGTCTTCTCCAGAACACCCCTTAGCTAATACATGAGCATTGTCTTATCCTTTTCACAACAGCCAAGCGTCGAATCATCGGCAAAGGCCACGAGCTCATCGTCATCATCTTCGGACTGAAAATATTCTACATCATGGCATAGGTTACAGCAGCGAAGATTAGTGCGTGCGGGGTTCATCACTCGACTTAGATCGTTAACTTGGATCATGAATAGTAGCGGGCCTAATATTGAGCCCCGGGGGACATCACAGTTGACGAGTACTTTTCTCCTTGGATCTTCTCCCATATAAACCCTGCGGTCCCTAAGATAAGATCTGAACCAATCCAGAGCTTCGCCTCGTATTGCTACATGTTCCAGTCTCCCAAGGAGAATTGAGTGGTACATACTATCAAATACTTTTCTGATATCAAGCAGAACCGCTGCAGGTAGTATGCCAGAGTCCACAGCTTTGTTTATCCATAAGCTGTGCATCTTGGGTGGAGTGCCCTGGTCTGAACTCAAACTGGCGACTAATAAGAAGCCCTTTCTTCTCCAGAAACAGGAGTAGCCGCTGCTGCATAGGTTTTTAAAAACTGTTGGAAATACTGAAAGAATAGAAATAGGTCTGTAATTAGCCGGGTCAAGTCGAGAACCTCCTTTGTGCAGCGGAATTATTCTAGCTTTCTTTAGTAAATCTGGGAAAGTACTCTTTTGCAACAAAAAATTTATTAAGTAAGTAAGGGGCTCAATGAAGATTATAAGTCTATTTATGGGGAAAAGGGAGATAATTCACAGGTAAAACCCATTTGAAAAGACACTTTAAGTGTTTATTAATCACTTGTAATAAACAAAAGCTAGGAATAATGTTTTATGTCTCACAATAGAGTCAACAATCCATTCTGTTATTTTCACTGTAACACATATATTTGTTAGACGGTCAAATAATTTATTTATTGATGATGATTTGGTGTAGTTTTATGCTTGGAAAATTATTTGACTTTATTTATGCTCATTTTTGGTTTAATGGAGATGTTTAATTTTCTTTGAAAAACTTGTTTTGTGGAAAAAGTTTTTTTTAAATTAATTTCTGTCTGTTTTGTATTGACATAGTTTTTTTTATGTATAAGAATATTTTTCACTTTTCGGTTTTTTTTTTATAAGAATCTATAGCTTGGCTTGTTATTTGTATGTTAGAGAAAATTTTTCTTCAATATTTAATCCTGACACAAATAGTATGGTTTAATTTAATTTTATACCTCCTTCAAAAGTTCAGTTTTGCTGTAATATCTAACTAATATATTCTGCTACAACACTGATCTAATAAGTAAATCACTGGATTTAAAAAAAAGTTTAAACTTTACTTAAGGAATCATGAAAGTTTTAAAGTAAATTGAAGCAAGAAATCGCTTATTGTAGAAACACATGCAAAACAGTCTTGCTTACGTTTTTGGCTGCAACCTAAGCCATCCGAGGTTGAAGGGTCTAAAATGTGTTTTGAGAAGGCTATTTTCTGATTTACTAATTAAATCACTGGATTTAAAGTACGTTAATACTTTTCAGTTAGTTGAGACTGTTCAGTTGTGGTTGCAGTTCACTAATATACTGTTTCTATTTTATTCATAGGAAACAGTGAAATCTGTCCTTGTTCTAGGTGGTATGCAAGACTTCAACTACATTTGGCATGGTGTTTTAGAAGTGACGTTCGAGCTTTCCTGCTGCAAATATCCACCTGGCAGTCAGCTTGAATCTTTTTGGGAAGATAATAAAAAGGTAACATTTTTTAGTAAATTATTACACCAATATCCAGCTATGTATTCCGGAGGGAGGAAGGCTCACGCCCCTACCCACCCAAGATTTTAACGTTTTTTAATGTTTTTCGATTCCTTCCTAAAATATCTTAGATGTTTTAAAGTATATATTTTGGTTTAGAAATTTCTCTTGTTAATGGGCCTCTAATATATATAAATCTCCTTTTTTTTCTGTAATTTCATTGGAAAGTACCTTCTTTTTTTATATTTTCATCGGAAAAATTAAAAAAAAATGCCTCTCCCCTAGATTCTGAAAAATATATTTTTGTGATACCCTCTACCCTCCCCCCCCCCTACATTTTTGGATTGATGCTTCCGATTGTTTCTAGGTCCTAATCATTACTAGCTGAGCCTGTTGCTGTATTACGATTGATGAAGCTAACTTTCGATAATACATTAGCTATAAAGTTCCCGGTCGTTTGGTGAAACCTATGTGGGCTAATTACTAAATTATCGTTATGATTAAATAATCACCAAATCTTTAAATTCGTCCAATATAAGTCGCCTGTAACTGCTCATCTATTCCTTTAACGTTCAAAAGGCTCTAAAGACGGATCTACTCCTTTTGTTCTTACCTGATTGTTGAAATTACCTAGAACAAACCCCAGGTTTTATTAGGAACTATCTGCATCACTTCTTACAGCTCTATGTAATAATTCTCAGACTCTTTCTTGTTCTAGTGACTGGCTCAGCTTAGTGCGAACTAGCACCAATCTAACCACAAAGTAATTTGTTAAAATTCCAGATAACATATAGCTGTTACTTGTCGCCTTCGTTCTTAAACACGACATGTTAGCTTTTTTACTCAGCATAATACCTACATCAAAAGTGTAAGTTTTATGACACTTAAAGTCATAAGTTTTGTATCATTAGCCTTTCTTAAAGCCATTACTTACTATGTCTAACACGTTAACGAGTCTGAATCTTTAGCCCATAACCTACTGTCAAAGCGCTACAGTTTAAAAATTAATTTGTATATTTTATAAGGTTTCAAAGTGCGAGCCTTAAAGATCATGCAGAATTCCCCATTTGTTGGCAATGGGAATTGGATCCCATCCTCTAGCTTGGGTCCAGCTGGACGGCTTGGGTTATCTCGCGCTCTAATAAATTTCACATGCTCAACGGCTGAACTAGTGGACGATCAATTGTCAGATGAAGATGACTCCCGACACATTATCATGGTCATGGCGGGGGTGAGGCTGTGGGCCAATTTTCCTGTATCGAGCTGTCGTTCCTGCACAACGCAACTTTGAAATTCGTTCAAGCCCTGCTACAGCAACGCTAGAGGACATTCTCATAAGCAACTTGAAAGCTTCAAGAGGAAAAATGGGTTTCGCCAAGCCCTTTTTCATTTGTAAGCATACTTAAATAAATCCCAAAAATATTGATAGGGAAGGGGTATCCTTCCTTTATTTGCCTATATACGAAGATCTGTTTTACTTTCGTACCATGCTAATATTTTCTTTAAAACATTTTTTAGGCCTTATTGCAATACCTAGGAGAGGCTCATCGAGGCATACGTGGTATTATAAGTGATGAAAATGGACAACCCATTCCGAAGACCTCCGTAAAAGTGAGTATATATATTTTTTCAAATACTTTATTTCTGTTTATTTTCTGGTGAAAGTTTTTGCAATGCGAAAGCACTTTAGCTTTTCATCACTATCATACCTGTTTCTTTGTTTCAAGATTAGTAGTAGTATTACCATCATGGCTACTGCATTTTCTTACACAAAATGTCCTTAAGCTGTTATAGAAAGGTAATAAATAGGTGCTATGGAGAGGGACAATATTGTGTTGCGTAAAAAGGGCTCTAATTTCATAATTTTATGTCTATGCTGTCATTCAAGCACTACAGAAAAAAAATTACAGGAAATTGGGGAAACTATGATTAAATTGATTTTTTAAACGAGTTTTTTCAACTGAAAGTAAGGAGAAACATTAGAATTTAAAGCGAACAGAAATTATTACGTATATGAGGGGGTTCGCTCCTTCGTCAATACCTCGCTATTTACGCTAAAGTTAGAATTGTGTTCCAATTCCTTAAGAATGACCCCTGAATCACAAAGGCTATTTAGTTAGAATAAATAGTTCTTTTGAAAGTACTAAAAAACCTTTCGCGTAAAGAGCGAGTTATTGACGAGGGGGCGAATCTCCTCATACACGTAATGATTTTCTGTTGGTTTTTAGTTTTAATATTGCTCCTTGCTTTCAGTTGAAAAAACTTGTTTTTTTTTTTATTTAATTTCAGATCTTATTTAGATAATGCTGGGAAGCCCAGCGCCCCCTTCATGGAAAATTCCCTTCCCCCAGGAAAATTTCCCCATGGAAAGACTCTCCCATGTAACCCCCTCCCTCGACACCGCCCCTAGAAAAAATCCCCCCTGAAAACTTCTGTATACTTCCAAATAACCAATACTATATGTGAAAAGTGGGCAAAGTTCACGACTTGCAGCCCTAGAACTGTTCTAGAAGCAGTTCTAGAACTAGAACTGAATGAGCCCTCTCGCGATATTCTAGAACTACTGGGTCGATATGATCAAATCTGGAAAAAACACAAAAAAAAAAAAACAAATAAACAGGCTTTCTTTCTTCTTGCAAAAATTATAAAATTCCACATTTTTGCAGATAGGAGCTTGAAACCTCCGCAGTAGGGTTCTTTGATACGCTGGATCTGATGGTGTGATTTTCATTAAGATTCTATGGCTTTTCGGGGGTGTTTTCCTAATTTTTTGGAAATAAGTCAAATTTTCTCGGGCTCGTAGCTTTTGATGGGTTAGCTTTGGATAGAAAGATTAAACTTGATGAAACTTTTATATTTGAAATCAGTTTAAAAACCCGATTTTTTATGTATCTATTGCTATCAAAATTCCGTTTTTTAGACTTTCGGTTACTATTAAGCCGGATCGATCCTTACTTCCAGAACTGTTTGATTCCTTTTTAGCTATAATGATTGGTTCTGTAACCAGTCTATTTTGTCTTTTTGGTGTTTTATTGGTATCCTTCCTAAGTAAGACATCAGCGTAATTTGCGCATTTGATTTTCGGTTCTTAAATTATGGTGTTTTCTTTATCTCTTCGTTTTCAAGTCCAGCCCTTACATTTTACTCCTCTCTTTGTCTTAAGTTATTTTCTTGATACATCTTCTGAACCAAATGTTAAAATGCATCTGTAGTATAGAATATATCCTGATTCTTTTGAATTCAGTTTTAAAACTTAACAGTTTGACGAAAAATCCGTTGTATCAGTTTTGGAAACGGAATTTGTCAATTAAACACACTTTATTTCTTTGAAGTAATAATAACGTATGAACACTAATTTCAGGGAAACCAGTGTAGTATTTCTTGGGAGAGGAAGGAGGAGAAAGATTCCATAATTTTTCATTAACCGCATTTTTTGCTCTATTTTCAAGAATCAAGATTTAAGAAACTTTGGAATCCTGGAAGATTTTAAACATCTTCAAAAAAGATTCTAAAATCTATGTGATGCATAAATTTAAAACTATGGACTTTTCGACTTGGAATTTTGCTTGTAATTTGTTTTTTTAATTTGTTAGTAATCTTTAATTTATAAAAAGTAATTTATTTATTAAAAATTGCTTTACAAAATTTTTACATTTATTCCGTGAATACTAATTTTTGGGAAAATGCCGGATATAACCCTAGAAGAGTCTATAGCTTTAACGTGTTTTAACCTTTACAGGTATCAGGTCGAGACGTAGGAATGCAGACAACGCCTCTTGGTGAATATTGGAGGGTGCTGCTTCCTGGGAACTATCTTCTCGAAGTAAGTAATATATTCTTTTTCATGTTTGGAAATAGCCTCTAATGTCAAGACGCTAGCAAAAAAATTAAATATATGAAAATCAAAAAGACTATTATGGTCAAACTAAAATAAAACTAAAATTCCTCATACTCATGCCACGAATCTCCTAACATAACTCTCTATTCTGAACACTGTTTGACTGAGATTTTTCAATGTAAATTATATACTTCAAATATTATTCTTCTTCCTTTTTTCAACTTGTTTCGCATGTGAATATAAACGTGTTCAATTTTGAGAGTAGAGAAAACATGCTTTTTCCGAAATCCAGCACTAATAAAGTTGTGTGACTTTCCAAGGGAAACATTATCATTGACCATGTTAGGGACCGAAAAATTCTTCACTCAGTTTATCGTGATTTTAGGAGAGTAAGATCTGTGGACACTACTTTGATCTATGTCTATATGAAATCACAAAGCTGACCCAACAATGTTTTCCTGTAGTTTTAATAATACTAGACGTAAATTGACCCTTACTTTGTAAAGCAACTTTAACAGAATATTAAATAATCTAATATAGAAAAGACAAAAAAAGGGAACTTATATTATTGACTTTCTATTAGAATAGTTTTTAAGGTTTGAACTGTTTTTACTTTGTCCTGTGGGCTTTTGTTTAAAAAAAACATTCATTTTGTCATGCTTAGCCAGAGTAGTCTCGTAAATATTGAATCCCAGTCTAAATTCCCCATCCTTCCTACAAGAATAAATTGATTTGCTATTGCTTAATTTTATTATTCTTAACCTCGAAAAATGTCCATATCAAAAATGTTTAACTTCGTCTATCAAAATGTCGATACAGCAATTTCCAGCACAGCAACTGTCACATTTTTTTATTATCTCATTGTTCAAAGCATTAAGGCATTTAGTTTTTGTTTTTGTTTATTATTACCTTTTATATAACCTTATTATTACCTTCATGATTACCCTATTGTTAGGCTACCTCATTTTTTACCTTTAAATTATTACCATTAATGCCGATTTTTACCAATCTTAAAAGTATCATACCAATCTTTAACGAAGTTTGTTCTACAGGGGCATATCACTATGACTGATACTCTGGAATTCCTCCTCATAAAGTCTGCGACTATAATTCCATTATTAACTCCCTGTCTAAATTCCCCATCCCTTTACCCGAACAAATTAACTATGTATCGCATAGATGTTCCCAGCCTGTCCATGTCAAAACATCGAATTTTGTCAGTTAAATGGTAATACAATAATTATTCTTTCATCAATACAACATTCTGTGTAGCGGTTTTGTATTATTTAGAGCGTTAGGGCCTCAAGAAAAGTCCCACCAGTGCATGCTAGGGATCAACAACTCCTGCTTAAATCTGCACAAAGTGCTTGGCAGCTTATGACAAGAGGACACGAAGTTCCCGGGACCTCCAGTCACCAAAAATCCAGTGCATTGCTGTTTCACTAACTAATCTGTAATTTACTCTAAGGGGCCACTTTTTAAGCTCACCCTGTAATACTGTTTATAGTCATGGTTCTAGTTAGGTAAGCTTGTGAAAAGTCCGCTTGACGCCTCTATGAGGTCACGCAGGTAAGATCTCTCTTGCGGGAATAGGGATAGAAAAAGGATCTTATATGGGACCGGAAACCCAGAACACCAGAACAGATCTAGCAATGTTTTTTTTCTTTTTGTGTCAGTCTGTCATACCTTCATTTTTTTTTTATTCCAGGTTTATAAAGAAGGATTTGAGCCAAGAGAAATACCGTTTGCAATTCAAGAGGGTGTTCCGGCCGTTTTAAACGTCACTCTAAGACGCGACCAATCGGTAAGTTGCATTCGTTGATTCTTTATTTTACCAAGCCTGATTTTTTCACTCTGTTCGTTTTATTTCGTTTTAACTTTAAGCAAGAAATCGACGAAATTACGTTTGACTTCTATGAAAAGTAGTTTGATTTACATTAAGAACGGGACATTTAAAACATTTTTATTTAAAAAAAAATTTCTTAAAAGTATTGTAGTAAAAAACTATATTTTCTTAATATGGAGTATACTTATAAACTTAAAACATACTAACTTTAAAGTCATGGATGAAAAAGCTATTTAGCATTTACCTATAACATGCTAGACGTGATAATGTCTTCGTTGCCTATATTAATATTATAAAAATCAGTTTGCATACTTAATATTCATACCGACTGGTTTGTGTAAATAACGTCGCCAACTACCTCCAGGAAAGCCAATTTGCAGCATGATATGTATTTTGCACGGTATTTTTTTGGGAATATTTCGTCATATTTAAAAGATTAATTACTTGTCCCAGAGTAAGATGAGTAGTTTCAACCAAAAATTTCATGTTTATCGCTCGTGTTTTAGTTTCTTGCTAGGTCTGAAATGTTTCCAGAATATATTGGACATCTCCAAATCTCAACACAATAGAATTTAGCCAACGGAATTTAACAAAAAGAATTTAGCAAAAAGAAGAAATTAAGATTCTCATCTTTGTTGCATGGATGACGGAGGGCCTTTCCAGCTGCAGTTGATTGCCGTAGCAGAATCTCTTGTGAATCCGGTTATAAACTCGTCTTCTGTATTCCTATAGCAGAAAATAATGAAACCGAGGTAGAAAAAGCGGATTATGACTTCAATTAGAATCTTGTTAGTCATGCAGGTTGAAAACCATAGTTTATAGTTTTAAAACTATAAATTTTGTGTTAGTCAAGTTGGTTGGGAGACTTGTCTTGCTACAGTTGTGGCGGTTTTAAAACTAAAACGAGTGGAAATAATAGGCAGCGCAACAGCGCTGCGTAAGTAATGAGCCGTGTGGGCACAATGATTATTATATTTATTTATTTTTAGACCAGGGCACATCGTATCGAAGGAGTTGTCGTAGAAACTTCAAAAAGGGATCATTCGACTGGAAATTGAAAGGGCTAGGGCGATAGGGCCTTTTTTAATATTAAAAAGTAATTAAAGGGTAACTAACCCCCTCCTACGCCCATCATTTCCCCAAACATATCCAATCAAAATTTTGAGATAGCCATTTTGTTCAACGTAGTTGGAAGGTCCAGAAATTATGTCTTTGAGGATGACAAACCCCCTACTGCCCTCAGGATAACGGTTGTAAGTTATGCCCTGGGGGCATTTAAGGTTTATATAGAAAGGGCGATCCTATAAACTTCAGAGGGAATTCATTGGATTGGTATTCAGAAGCTCTAGTGCCCTCTTTAAGCTTCAGAGTGATCTGAGGGTAAATACCCCCCCCCATACCTCGTGTTTTCCCGAAATGCATCTGATAAAAATTTTGAGATGGCCATTTGTTGTCGTATAAACTTCTAAAAAGGCTCATTCGATTGGAAATTGAAGGGGCTAGTGCCACTTTTAATAATCGAAAGTGACTAGAGGGCACCTACCCCCCCCCCGCCAACCACGCCCACCCTTGGGCCACCCAGGCAAGGGTTGTAAGTTATGTTCTTGGGGCATGTTAAGCTTCAATCTCAGAATCAGAAGTTCTAGTACTCTTGTTAAGATTCAAAGTGATCGGAGGGTAGATAACTCCCCACACATCGTATTTTCCTGAAATGCATCTGATTGAAATTTTGAGATGGCCATTTGTTGTCGTCAAAACTTCTAAAAAGGAGCTACAGTGATGACAGTGGTCAAATATGGCTCTGAAGCATGGACGCTCCGAAAAGCGGATGAAGATTTGCTAGATGTTTTCCAGATAAATTGCTTAAGGATTGTTCTGGGTACCCGGCTGACTGACCGTATTTCAAACAATAGGCTATACGAAAAATGTGGTTCAATACCGCTTTCTAGGTCTATGATGAAAGAAAGGCTGAGGTGGTTAGGGCATGTTGTGCGGATGAAGGATGACAGATTGCCGAAGATTGTTCTTTTTGGCCAACCATCTAGGGCTAAACGGAAAGCAGGTCGTCCCCGTCTGGGGTGGGAGGACGTCATAAAGAAAGATTTAAAGGAAATGGGAACTTCGTGGGCGGGTGTAAAAAGGGAGGCTTTGAATAGACTGGGGTGGAGGAGGAGCGTGCGTAGCTGTGTTGGCCTCAGGCGGCTTGGTGCTGCGATGAGTTGTTAGTAGTAGTAGTAGTAGTGCCTCTTTTAATAGTCGAAAGTGATTAGAGGGCAACTAACCCCCCCCCCACGCCCACGATTTCCCCAAAAACATCGTAAACATTTTCTAAAAACAATCATTCGATTGAAAATTGAAAGGGCCTTTTTCAAAAGTCAAAAGTGATTGGAGGGCCACAAGACCCCCCTCCCCACGCCCACCAATTCCCAAAACACATCTAATCAAAATTCTGAGATAGCTATTTTGTTCAGCGTAGTTGAAAGGTCTGGAAATTATGTCTTTAAAGGATGACACCCCCCCCCCCACAGCCCTCAGCGCAAGGGTTGTAAGATGTACTCCGAGTGCATATAAGGTTTTTATGGAAAGAGTGGTCTTATAAACTTTGGAGGGGGCTCATTGAATTGGAAACCAGCTCTTCTAGTTTCTTTTTTAAGAGTCAAAGTGATCGGGGGCAACCGATTCACCCCCCCCCCTCCCCCTACGTTGTATTTTCTACAAATACATCTGATAAAAATTTTGAGATAGCCGTTTGTTCAAAAATAGTCAAAAGATTATATAAAAAGGCCTTAAAGGTGGAGCGAATCTCCTAGAATTTAGGACTAATGGTTGTAATTTATGCATCAGGAGTATATAAGATTTTATGGAAGGGGTGGTCGAGCGAACTTTAAAAGAGGTTTATTTGATTTGAAATGTATAGTTTTAGTTCTTTTTTATGAGTCAAAGATGATGGAGAGCGACTAGCCCCCCTCCCTGACATCCTCTTTTCCCAAAACACATTCGATCGAAATTCTGAGATAGTCAATTTTGTTACCAATAGTCCAAAATCAAATAACAATGTCTTAGGGGGGACACAATCCCCCAGAGCCGATTGACAAGGATTGTAAGTTATGCCCGGTGCATATAAGGTTTTTATGGAACGGGTAGTCGTATAAACTTTGGATCGGATGGATTTCATTTGATTGGAAGCTGGAAGTTTTAGTGCCCTTTTTAAGAGTCAAAAGTGAATAGAGGGCAATCAGCCCCCTTCCCCCAAGCCTATCATTCCCCAAAAAATTCCGATTGAACTTTTAAGAGAGCTATTTTGTTCAGCCTTGTTGAAAGGTCCAGTAATTATGTCTTTGGGGATGTCAACCTCCCCACAGTCCCCAGAACAAGGACTGTAAGTTAGGCAATTGATTCATTGTTACACTTAGTATATGTTATTGAAAAAGGTATGCATGTTTGAACTTCACTTCCCAAGAAGACGAAGGATATGCAGATGAGACTTTCAGAGAATGTTGAGGGGAGTGTTGAACTAAATTAAAACACGTTATGTGTATACGTATTGTCAAAGGGGGGAACGCAGGAATAATTGAGTAGGTTATATTATATTGAAAATTCAGGAAATAATAAGGGAGATGATCAAAAAGGTAATATTTAAATGCTACTAATACTACTACCACTGCTACCACTACTACTACCACAATACTCCATTTACAGTATTAAGGGAAAATTTGAACTAAATCAAAAGACGCTATGTATCTGTACTTTGTCAAGATAGCGTATTTCAGGAATTGATCTGGGTATTAACTTGAAACTTCCAAAGAATACTTAAAGGGGAAGATCATCTCCTAAAAGGCAATATGTGCACACTACTGCTAATATTACTGCTACTGCTACTTTTACTACTACTTCTATTGCAACTACTTGTAGGGCAAAGAGCATTGAGATGAAAATTTCAAGAAGTATATTCATATACAGGTTATCAAAAGGATATATCAGCAATGTCATGGCAATGGCTAATTATGTTAAGCTTAAACTTCCAGGACTTGAATGGAGGGGTGTTCCACTGACAAAAAGGTAACAGGTTAATGCTACTGCTGCTAGTAGTATTACTGCTATTCAATACTATTACAAGTAATATCAATACTATCACTGTGACTACTATTACAACTATGCCTAAGGGTATGAAGGTGAAATTTTCAAGAAATTTTGAGGGGGAAGATGAACTGAATCAGAACACGCCCTCTGTATGCAGGTTGTCAAAAGGGTGTAACAGCAATATCTTAGGGACAGTTTGGGGTGTGAAGTTGAAACTATCAGGGCTTGTTGTTAGGGATGTTGAACTAACCAAAAAAACATATTTGCACCCTAATGCTACTGCTTCTACTCATGCTACTGCTACTGTTACTGTTATTACTACTTCTTATACTACTACTGCCACTAAACCTTTGGCTACTACAATTTATTTTACTGCTACTATTACTAATATTTGTATTAAAACTAGGTATTAAGGTGAAAAATTTGGGATACATAGAAACCGTATGGAACTAGTTCGAAACACACTATGCCCACACAGGTTGTCAAGCAGACGCATCAGAAATGCTTCAGGAACGGTTATTAAGTTGAAAATTTCAGCGAGTGTTGGAAGGGGATGTTGAAGAAATCAAAGGTGCTATTCACACACTGCTACTAATGCTGCTACAACTATTACTACTGTGCAAGCTAAGGGTATTAAGGTGAAGCTTTTAAGGAATATTTAGGTGGATGTTGAACTAAATCAAAAGAAACTATGAGCATTTGGATTTTCAAAAAGGTAGCAAAGCAATATCTGAAGAGCAACTTATATTATTAATTTAGACCTTCAAGGATAAGTTATGGGGGACTTTGAACTAGCCAGAAGGCACTATAGGTATACTTTTAATATTACCACAACAGTTACAGTAACTAATGAGGCTAAGGGTATTAAGACGAAACTTCTAGGGAAAGCTTAGGAGTTTCAATTGAACGAAAAAACCGTAGGCATGCAGGTTTTCAATGGAGCATATAAGCAATATCATAGGCGGTACTACTCTATAATAGCTAGAAATATAATTGAAACTTTTAAAGGAGCTAATTCGATTCAAAATTAAAAGCTCTAGTGCACTTTTTAAGAGTAAAAAGAGACTGGAGGGCAAGCATCCCTTCTCTCAAACCCATTCATTTTCCAAACGCATCTAATCAAAATTTTGAGACACCCGTTTTGCTCGGCATAGTAGAACGGTCAAGCAACTATGACGTTAGAGATATTATGCATTTCAAGCCCCCACAATTATGCAATTGGTCCGTTATGCTTTAAAACTAAATTTTGCTTTAAAATAAATCAAAAGGCATTGTGTTTATGGTTGCCAATAAGTCACCTCAGCAATATATTGAGAACCACTGGGGGTATTAAATTGAAACTTTTAGGGATACTACTATTACTACTTCTGCTCTAAAAAGTTTAATAAATAAAAAGAGTGGAAGTGTATCCAGGTTGTCAAAGAGCGTAGGTAGAATCTCTTGGGAATGGTATTAAGTTTTATTTTTCAGGTCAACTTCAGAAGATATAAAGTTAAATTAAAAAATATTGTTAGTGTCAGGATTAAAAATTGTTAAAAAGTTTCTCCAACATACAAATAGCAACCCATACTATGGATTCTTACAGATAAAACTGAAAAGATTTAAAATATTATTTTTTCTATTAAAAACACTATGCCAATAAAAAACGAACAGAAATTAATTAAAAAAAAACTTTTTCCACATAACAGGTTTTCAAAGAAAAGTAAAGAGCTCCATTAAGCCAAGAATGAGCAGAAATAAAGTCAAATAATCTTCCAATCGTGAAACTACCACAAATTACTATCAATAAATAAAACAAACTCAAAACGAACAGAAACTACAATAAGTAGCCGAGTCAAACTCAAAACGAGCAAAATTTAACATGAGTTGGTCTTAAAATCCCCATACCTTCTCGAGACCAGAGTACAATTAGTGCCTTACTGAAAACAAAATACGTTTTAAGTTTTTTCACTTCTCTTACTTTCATAAATAAAAAAACTATCAAAACCTTAAGGAATAAATATCAGTATATGTCAATTTAATTGACAATCCACGGTCATTTATTTTTTTTTCTTGTTTTTTTTTTTCAATAAAGCGCAAATCATGTTCTGGTCTTGAGAAGGCATGGGGATTTTCAGCCCTGTTCATTTCAATTTTTGCTCGTTTTGTGTTTGACTCGGCTATTTATTCTAATTTCTGTTTGTTTTGAGTTTCATTTATTTATTGATAGTGATTTGTGGTAGTTTTACACTTGGAAGATTATTTGACTTTATTTCTGCTCATTCTTGGCTTAATGGGGCTCTTTACTTTTCTTTGAAAACTTGTTTTGTGAAAAAAGCTTTTAAATTAATAAAGAAATAAAACGATATAATACCCAAAACTGAAAATGAAAAAAATTACTATGAATGAATTAACGAAATTTAAAACTTATGGAAGTGAAAATGAATAATCAATTAAATCTAAAAAATAACAGGTATTATTGTAAATGAATAAATGAAACCTGAAATGAACATAGATAAAAGGGGATAATCAAGTTAAACTTAAAACAAACAGATATTACTGCCAACTAGAGTGGGCTACCCAACGCTTCAGCTCTTACAGGCTGCAGCTGCCGAGTCAAGGCCTAGCTAGTGACCCCCCCCTCCCACGTCTGCCAGGGCCTAGTCTTTTTTTGCAACAAGCCACTCTGCAACTTTATTGTGTTTCTCAGCTCAGTTATGGCTTTGCATAGTTTTCAAAAATACTGTTCATTCATGAAGTTATTTAGTTACAAAATGGAGAAAACAGTGAAATTTATAGGTTGCTTTAAAGCCATGAGTGTAATAGTTTAAATTTAGCCGTAAAAGCAACAAGCTACTGGCGCTTTTCACAACACTCATTGATTTTCAATTGAAATTGAACTGATTGCTCAAAGAGCAGAAAGACGTAACAGAGAAATTAAAGAAAATTTATAGAAATATTCCTTGTACCATCATACTAAAGGTTAAATATAGATTTTACCATTATTAGTGGGGAAATACAATAATATCATAAATCAATAAAAATGAAACCAATTAAAGCTAGTTGAAAAGTGAATAATAAGAGAGCATGTAAGTATTTATTTCCGGAAAAATAAAATTCAAAAAATTGGAAGTAAATTTAGTATTAGTGATATAGTTAGGGCTGGTAAAACCAAGAGTGACTTTGACCAAAACTGTCCAAGACATTATGCAACTGATTTTTTTCAAATTATAGGTTTAGCCAGCTTAATAATGAAATAAACATGGAAAAATAGTTATTATTTTTTTAAGAATAATAATCCGAACGAAATCCTTGTTGATAGGGTGTTACTATATAAAATGGATGTTAAAGAATGAAATACATTACCCAATGTTGTTATTTAAAGTTTTGAAAATGAATGCCTAAGAATTCATTAAGCTACTGCAGAATAAGTGGAATTTCGTGGATATATTGAAAAAATGAAATGTCAGGGGGAGGGGAAATGCTTATAGTATCGAGGACAGTAAAAATGAAGTTTGATTGTTTGAAGTGACTAAATGAAAACGTTCCACAACCATGTATATCTTTAAGAACTTGGAAAAATCTGGGATTCTTCTTTTAATGAAAAATACCTCGATATATAATAATGCAGATTTTGAAAGTAGCGGGCACCAGATCTAAAAAAAACGTGTATGGAAAATCAGCCAAAAAAAAAACTAAAAATATGTGCAGTGAACAACTTGAAGTTGTAGCTGGCCTTTGAAGGTGTTGTTGTCTCTCCGAATCAACATGTTGTTAATTTTGAAATTTTGATGTGACAAAAGTATTTTTTTTGTCAAAAAAAAAACAAATTTAAATAATTAGTTGTCCTTATTTTCACGGTTAAATGTGGCAACACTGACAAAAATGTGATGCTGTCCTAAACTTTTCATATTTTGGAAACAATTTATAAACCTTGTGAGGACGTAATGTTCAGATATGAATAGACCTAAGATGCTCCGAGAGGGAATTTTTTTTTCTGATGTTCTTGTTACTTTAAGCAATTATTCAGAAAATGAAGGATCAGTACACTCCTCTGTACCTACTTTTTATTTGAAAAAAAAACAGGATATATTGATGAAACCTTCAGAAGATTGGCATTTGTTTATGCTTTTCGTGCATTATGACAAGTCAATTTTCATTTTTCTACGCTAGATCCCAATAAGCTTAATCATGTGTGAATGTGGAATAATGTAAGACATACTAATTATAATTATAAAATAACATAGCTGTTGTAGTTATCAAAATTAATTCCAGTTCTTTACGGCGAATATGAATTTTCATCCCACTTCCGATTAAACTGTTTGGTATTCTTGGCTTTTCTTGATTTTTGACTATTCAGACAAAATTATGTTGTAGTTATCAAAATTAATTCCAGTTCTTTACGGTGAATATGAATTTTCATCCCACTTCCGATTAAACTGCTTGGTATTCTTGGCTTTTCTTGATTTTTGACTATTCAGACAAAATTAAGAAGCCAAGGAAGTTGCACAAAGTAAAACTGTTATGCTTTCTTTGCCATTTTAAAATTGTTTGAAAATAGCTTCAGCTGGAAAGTAGTTAATAACTCCTTCACTTAGACATCGTTTTTTTTTGTATTCAGTAAAAATAAAGTTGTTCCGTCGAAGAAAAACTAAAGCTTCTTATTTCACGGTTACTTTTTGGATGTTCAATATTAAGAAATTACGAATCAGGAACAACTCAAATAATCCCTCTTGTTTTTACTCTATTGATAAAACTGCTTCTTTTTGACTGATTTTCTTCTGAACATGGTATAAATTCAGATTTCTTGGAAGAATTCTGAATTGTCATCTCCAATGCAAATTGGTAAGGTATTTCATAATATGTTGAACATTACAGAAGCTCCACTCTGTAAATTAAATTGCAAGTGAAAAAAAAAGATACTTGCTTGCTTCCGAAACTAATTTCTTCTGTTGATTCCCTCCACGTCAAATTTCAACGAAAGGGTTGGTTACTATCTTTTTCAACTACGATTTTTATCTCCGATTTTGCTCCATTTTATTTGAAGCACACCTTTGACTCTCCTGCCTCCGTTCTGACTCTATTGCCTCGAACCTGGTGTGCACGTTGAAAAAAAAAATCTAAACTCTTTAACCTTAACAATGCTCTTTAATTAAAGTTTCATTTTAGGTGGAATCTCCTTCGGCCGTTCAAAAGCTATCTTCAATTCAGCCCCAAGAACCTCATCGAACTGGAAATGGTTTTTTCAATCGATTCTTCAGCTTCTTCGGATAAATACTCTAGATAGTGATTTTTATTTTAGTTCCCGCTGCGACAAGTATTATTACTTATCTAGTGTGGCAAGCATGATTACTCAACCAAGTACGGTTATTTAGTTTCTCAAAATGAATGCGGGTCGTGCCCGACAAGTATGGTGTCGTATATTGTCAATTAAAATTGACAATATCTAGGCAACCTTACTCAGAACTTCTAAACCCTCCAAAGAAGAGAGTATTTCTTCACTAGTTTTGAAATTAAACAGAAAATTGGATTAAGTAGAATTAAACAAAATATTTAAAATCAAATAAAAGTCAACAATTAAATACAAGTGAGCCCTTCACACTTTAAAATGGGTGTAATGGAAATTCTAAATGATTACTACCAATAGGATTGAACCACTATTCAGCAAAAGTAGAAACAATTCAAAATTAGATTGAATTTAGTTTATCTTCAACATGTTAAAATTATATTTTAATTAATCGTCTTAGTTTTGGGCCAACCAGAAATTCATAAAACTAAGTCAATCTTCTTCTTTTTCAAACTCTTTCCTGTATTACAAACTCTTGAGGCTTGGCTAATTTTAAGAATCATATTTTAATTAATATATTATAAATAGATTAATTGCAAACATAGATTAATTGCCCACTTTTATGGGAAAAGTAGGAATTTTGTCGCTGGTCCGAACCGATATAAAGCAAAATTTAAAGTAAAGCTTGGTAAAATAATTATAATCAAATATTTTTACACTTTCGTTTATGATTAATAATTTTTTAGACCACTCTGCCCTTCAATTTATAAATAAAATGAAAATATTTAATATATATGACGGTCAAAACTTTTAAGGTTCGAAAAAAATGGTTTTATTAAAAGTTTTTCTTGTTATTTATGCATCTTTTTACTTTGTTTCTTACAATGAGCTTCATGCTTTTGCTGGGTAGCGCAAGATGGCGTTGGTTATTTATTTTTTCTCTGAGAGAAACAGGAGTTTCCTTTCTTATTAGTGTCCCTTTGTTTTTGGAGCAGACTTCATCAGTACAATTCTAATTGTAAAAAGAAACAACATGGCTTATTGAACTGGTCATTTAGAGTGATAGTCAGAGATTGGTCCAATCTCTTGAGTTGACAATAATCCTCGCTTGCCTCTCATGGTGTTTACTGCTATTTCTCCCGAAAACATGGTGTGAAGCCTGTCACACATTCTGTGCTTGAAAATAATTAATAGAAAGGTTTCCGAAATGATTTATGCTTTATGTAGACCTTATTATGTAGACCTAAGATGAACTTGAAATGGCATATTTTGAGTAAGGTTCTCAAAACGATTTTTTTTTCTTGGTGATTGGCCTTTCGCTTCCAAAGAGATGAAAACTCTCGATATTTGTTAAATAATCAATTGTCTGAGACTTTTGTCTTGGAATCTTCATTTTAAACTCTTTTGAACTTGAACTTTTTGTTTCTACATTTGTGCGATTTTCTTTCTAGGCGATTGGGCTTTCGCTTCCAAAGAGAGGAAAACTCACGGTGTTTGTTAAATAATCTAATTGTCTGAGATTTTTATCTTGGAATCCTCATTTTAAACTGTTTTGAACTTGAACTTTTTGTTTCTACATTTGTGCGGTTCTCTTGATTAAAGGGGGGTAAAATTTAGTTTATTTGTTGAGATTTTCAGATAGTATTTACATCTGTTTTATTTATATATTTTGCCTATTTATATTGTCGTATTTGATTTACAATAAATGTTTGCTAATTTCATAATCTGTATTTTGACAATTTAAAAGATATCTAAATATGGTGGGCTCCACATATATTCAGGCTGAAATTAATTTCATAGTCCGATACTTTATTGAATTGGATATATATTGAAATATTAGAACACAGCTGCCTGTACTTGTTTCAGCTAC
>JAQQPU010003375.1:0-15159 GCA_029168905.1 Artemia sp. Kazakhstan ARC1039 | reverse complement strand
TTAGGTAGTTCGCCCCCTAGTCAATGCCTCGCTCTTCATGCTGAAGTTCGAATTTTGTTTAAATCATAGATCCTTCAATCACAAAGGCCGGTTAGTTAGAATAGATAGCTCTTTTGAAAGTACTAAAAAAAAACTTCAGCGTAAAGAGCGAGGTATTGACTAGGGGGCAAACCCCCTCATATACATAACATAATAATTTCTTTTCTTTTTAAGTTTTAATGTTGCTCCTTACTTTCAGTTGAAAAAAACTTCTTTTTTTTTAATTCAATTCTGATCGTTTTTGTTAAAATAATGCTGGGAAATCCGGCACCCCCTTAATAGAAATGTTCCTTCCCGCAAGGAAACATCCTCCATGAAAAAATTCTCCCCGATAACCCCTCCTCCGACCCCCCCCCCCCCTACACCAGAAAAAAAGCCCTCCTGAAAACATCTGTACTGTTTAAACAATGGGCAAAGTTCATAACTTGCATCCCTTCCCCCGAGAACTGTGAGGGATTAAGTCATCCTCAAAGACATATTTATCAGATCTTTGACTATGCTGAACAAAATGGCTATCTCCAAATTTTGATTGGGTGACTTCGGGAAAAAAATGAGCGTGGGAGGGGGCCGAGTTGCCCTCCAATTTTTTTGGTCATTTAAAAAGGGCACTAAAACTTTCAATTTCCGTTGGAATGAGCCCTCTCACGATATTTTAATATTATTGGATGGATACGATAACACCTGGGAAAAAAACTTAAAAAAATCAAATAAACACGCATCCGTGATCTTTCTGCTGGCAAAAAATACAAAATTCCACATTTTCGCAGATAGGAGCTTGAAACTTCAATAGTAGAGTTCTCTCATACGCTGAATCTGATGATGTGATTTTTCATTAAAGTTTTATGACTTTTAGGGGTTCTTTCCCCCTTTTTTCAGAAATAAGGCAAATTTTCTCAGGCACGTAACTTTTGATGGTTAAAACTAAACTTAATGAAACATATATTTAAAATCAATATAAAACTCTGATTCTTTTGATGTATAGATATAGATATATTTATTTCGAGAAATTACTATCACAAGCCCTGAAGGGCCGAATTTGAATTTCGAAGTCCATAAAAAAAAACAAGCAAGAAAATCATAACAAAAGCACAACAACTAAAAAATTGGCAACCAATGCAAAAAAATAAATAAATAATTAAATATCGGAATGCTTTATGATTCCTTTGTCACTTATATTAAAAACTGCAAAATGGCAACTAGTTAAAAAGATAAAAACTGATAAAATTGAAAAAATAAATAATATACACATCAACAAATGTTTAAAAAACAACATAAAAAGGGGATAGGGAACAAAAAAAAAAGAGTATAAAGAAAAACGAGCTGTTTCTTTTATTATATAAGAGAAAGGACAAAATTTATGTACAAATTAATCACTATTTATTATGTCAGTAAAAAAAGGGATAAAAGATTTCTTATACCGCAAGGTAGTACAAAGAATGGAAGATAAGGTGGGGATAGGCTGGGACACAGTTCGTGGAGGACGATTTCTATCAGGTACATGGTAATCAGGGAAAAGGGACGCAGTACGGGGGTTCAAAAGTGCCAACTTACCAAAACGGAGGCACAAATTATTTCTTCGTCTCTCGAGGGTCTCTAGGTTTGAAATATTTAACAAATGCAAATATGGTATCATGC
The DNA here is from genome assembly GCA_029168905.1 of Artemia sp. Kazakhstan ARC1039. Taxonomy (NCBI): domain Eukaryota; kingdom Metazoa; phylum Arthropoda; class Branchiopoda; order Anostraca; family Artemiidae; genus Artemia; species Artemia sp. Kazakhstan ARC1039. The sequence continues at coordinate 13,485 of JAQQPU010003375.1, read as the reverse complement.
CCTCTTTAAAAATAATTCTTAGAGCTCTCTTTTGGACATTTTCAATTTTTTGTGTTGCTTCATTAGAGAGGCCAGGGTGCCACACAGGACAAGCGTACTCTAATATGGGACGCACAAAAGAAATGTATACTTGTAGTAAATGTGATTGGGGGCAACTGAATTTATTTAAAAGTTTAAGGAGGGAAAGCGAGGAGTTTGCTTGTCGTAGGATATTATTTATATGGGCATCCCATTTCAAATTAGAAGAAATTGTAACACCAAGGAGTTTAAGAGATGTGACAGAGGTTTCAGGAGGAATAGGAGCAAGAAAAAGGGGAGGGGATTTAAGGAAACTTATTGAGACTATTGCGGATTTAGAAGGGTTAACTGTCATGTCAAGGGAAGAGGCCTCACAGGCAATATCTTGGAGTATGCCCATTGGGTTGCGAAAGATGTTTTTATGACATATCTCTAAAACTGTCAAGTCATCGACAAATTTCCATCTATTGTCATAAAGGGTTGAAAGGCTGTTAATCATAAGAGAAAAAAGGAGAGGGCCTAGAATAGTCCCCTGAGGAATGCCGTTAAATATGGGGAGATGATCTGAGAAACAATTTAGATATTTAACTGCTTGAGATCTATTAGAAAGAAAAGAGGCACTGAGCTTAACAAGGAAAGTTTCAATGTGGAATTCATTTATAAGTTTATCTATGAGTAAATTGTGGTTAATCAAATCGAAAGCTTTTTGAAGATCAATAGAAATTAGATTAAGCCAAGTGTTAGGGTTTTCAAGTAATTTACCCATGGTATCAACAAGATGGATCAGGTAATGAGAGGTTGACGTGGATTTAAGATTACCAAACTGTCTAAGATCAATGAGGGGGAGGACTTTCATCTTAAGCCAGTCTGCGAGAAAACTTTCATACAATTTTGAAAAAATCGAGGTGAGGGTAATAGGACGAATGCCATCAAAGCCAGGCTTCCCATTTTTTTTTTGATTGGGGTAATAAAGCCTTGTTTCCAATATTAAGGGAACTGTCCAGATTCGGTAATTTCATTAAACAGGGTGGATAGGGGTTTTGAGAGGTAATCACTGAAAGCTTTAATCAGAGGAACAGGAATATCTAAAGGGCAAATGCTTGATCGTTTTAGTTTTTCAATTTTTTTTACAACATCAAGTGGAGAAATATATGGGAGTGAAAAAGGAACAGGAATATCTGGAAATGCGTAAGATAGTGGTGGGAGACTCTGGACAATAGAAGCCAGAAACTTATTGAGGTTATTAGCTGTGGTCTTTGGAGGTTCATTTATATTAAAATTTAGTTGTTCTTGACTCTTGCCGGTATGTTTTTTAATTTCAGAGTACCAGTTCTTTGGTTTATCATGGCACAAGTATTTAATTTTATTTTTATAATAGGCTCGGGCAGCTTTTCTAATTTGACTTTTTAATTCCTTTCTTAACTTATTTGCTTCAGCTAAATTACCCCTCTTGAATAAGCTTATTTTCGTGCGGATTAATATTTTCATGTGATTATTTATGTAAGGTTTATCACTGGAGCACTTTCTGATTTTTTTTTCTGGGAAACATAAAGAGTAGGAATCAATTAGTTTTTTGTGAAAAATCAAAATTTTGTCATCAAGGTTATTAGAATTATAAAGGTCTGACCAACTTTCACTGGTCAGCCATGATCCAAAAGAAAAAAGTCCTGTGTCACTGAGGGGACGGCAAACCCCAATGGAGGTAGTAAAGGAATGTTCAATGGCTGAGGAGGGAGAAAAAAGAATACATTAGTGGTAACTGCCTCCTAGTGCTGGCAGTGCTTGCGGGGAGTTGTAATACTTACTCATGTTTGAACAAATAACATCCTGAGAGGTGTTACCTTTTGTTGTAGATATTTTAACCAGTTGTTTAATATTAAGAGAGGCATCTATTGGTATCAAAATTCCGTTTTTTTTTGTGTTGGCTACTATTGAGCCGGGTCGCTCCTTACTTACAGTTCGTTACCACGGACTGTTTTATATTAATTGATGTATTTTTGGAACGGTCCCCTATAATTTGTTAGTTTGTTACTGATAGTAATTTTCTGAGTAAAATTATACCGTTTGTATAGAGACATTTGCTCCCAAGTTTTTCTGCTGTAGGCTTTTGGATTTATTATTTTAAAAAGCCAAAAAAAGTATCTTCGGCCAAAAATTTTTTCCAAAACTAAATAAAAGTCTAAATCATTGTAATCGGTCAGTATTATACAACACTTCCTTGCATGAAAAGGAGGCCTTTCATATTTAAATTCTGATTTTTCTTCACATTGTGAGGAGTTACGAGCTTCACTGATAGGTCTATAAGATTTACATTCATTGAGGTCTTTCCCTTTCTTTGCAATCGATGTTATAATTCTTTTTAGGAAATTGTCTAGAACAAATAGTGAAAAGAAGTTCAAGGTGAAAATAGAAACAATCAGGAAAGTTTTAAGGTGCATCGTTGAAAGGCCGTCAGCGTCTATCCCGTTCTTAGACAGGGATAGACAGGGATTTGAAAAGGTGATTTTAATTGGCGACTCCAAATAAAGGGTTTTCAAAGACTTATGACGATTATGTTCACAGGAATTGCAGGCAATTAGGCAACTGCGATTGTTCATATTATATGAGCTTTGCCTACAGGGAAAGCCCACTGGAATTGTAATGGAAATGACCGAGATTACGTCTCTAAGCTCCTCATTTAGACTTTTCATCTAAGAGCTTTAGTAAAATATTCGGCCAAAGATTTTGTGGCGTTTCCCAGGATTCTTCCGTGGTATTTGTTTGGCTTAAAGTATGATTTACTGCCTGATTCCAAGGTAAAAATTTGGAAATATTGATTGGTGCTTGCTACATATTAGTTGGCCCATATCCTTCTTAATTTCTTCCCAATTGTGCTCGAAATTGGTTTGTTTTGTCACATGTTAAACCTTCATTCTGTATCCTTGTGTGGCATTGTGCCGAATAGTGGTTTAATCTGCCACAGTAATGACAATTGAAATTGTTTGACTTGGTCTATTTTGATTGGTAATTTTATGTCCTCCCCTGGGTCTATAGCTATTTTACATATTTTCGACCTATCGATATTTGCCCTATTATTGTCTGCAGGAGGAGTAGGCGGGCGTCCACAATGATTGGTGTTCGAAGCGATTAATGACCTAATACCATCGGATTGGTACTCAACCGGGGATAGATCTGTCCAAGGAGATGGATTTAAGTCAAATATTTCCGTCAATTCATTGAAAATTTTTTATTTGCCGATAAATTTATCGACATCATAAAATTCCGTGTATTCATGTATGATTTTTACCATTTCAAGAACCGCTGTAAGGGAAGTTATTGTGATTTCCCTCTCTTACAATTCCAATCTTGATTTAACTTTTAACCTTATCTAATCTTTTCAACTCAGTTTTTGGTCTGCCACCAGATGTAGTAAAGTGACCTGGCTAAATCCACCAGATGTAATGACGTGAAAAGTTTATAGGCACCATATGGTGCAAAGTGGAGTGTTTTAGGCGAGACTTGCTACCTCTATGGTCGCACCAGGTAGGTTACCTAATAATTATGGGTAGCAAGGTAGCCGAAACTAACAGAGACGTACTTACTAAGCTTGTAGAAGAGATACTTTAAATAGTGATTACTTTTATTGACTTCCTAAAGCGGACAACTTTACCAGACTTATAGGTTCTTAAAGGCAACCGAACTTATAGACATCTAAAAGTTACGCATGGAAATAAATTATCGATCCATAAACGAGAGGTAAGTCGGTAAACATTTGCTATACCAACAATGCAGTATCAGAACAATGCAGTATCAGAACAATGCAGTTGATCTAAATTACAAAATGTTACAGACAACTGACTTATTCTTTGAGACAGGGCATATATAAGTTATATGCCCTGACCACACTTCCTGCTTGAATCAGGGAAGTCGCTATTTCCAAATTCTTCAACTCCACCCTACCTCCTGTAAGGTCTTGGCTAGTGTGGTAGTTTCAAAACTCTTATCCTAGTAAAAGTAGCTATTTCAAAAACTTTATAACTATCATTTAGCGTCTTTTAATGTATTTTATTAAAATCAATTTCTAACTTCATACTGCCAGCCCCAGTACAATATTAATTTTTAGTTACTGTGATTTAAAAGGAAAGGAAGAGGACTGATTTTAAAAATAAGTTGAAGCAAGTGATTGTGAAGCAATAAATTGAAGCAAGCGCCCCCCATTTGAAACAAAAGTCCCGTAAGCACTTTTAACGGCGGCGGTTGTATGATTCACAATCGTTTTCCTGGTTTTGTGGAGCGTTTCTGTAATCATTAAACTGAGGTATTTTAATTCTGACACTCGCATTGTTCAATGTTAATAAAAAGTCTGAAAGACCGAAATTCACTTTGCTGTCTCTTCTGGCTATCTTGTAAGTCTGCCTTTGATCTGCTAAGACGAAGAACATCATTGGCGTGAGGTATGTAAGATAAGCCTTGAATCGTGAAGTAGAAGAGATTAAGAGATGAGGATCAGAATCTTAGGGATTGCATGTTTGAAAATGTCTGGAAAGAACACTGCCTTGCCTCGCGCTTCTTTTGACTTTAATTGGTTCGGAAACTGTGCTTTTCCAGTTTTCAGATGCTGTCGAATTTGCGTACCAAAATTTTGTAGTTTTGATTCACTTACGTCACTTTGCAATAGAAGTTCAGGAGACTGCATGCGATTAATGCTATCGCAGGCTTTTGATAAATCAGATGACTTTCGATAACTGAATCACGATAAATCGAAATTCTGCCACTGGGCAGCCATAATCTTTTTGTAATCAAAGCTGTTTATCTCCTAAAGACCTGTGTCTGGCCGGAGAAAAATAGCATATTCTAATTTTTAAATCAAAATGCAATAGACAATGATAGGTCTGTAAGATTTATAATCGTTGGAGCCTGTCTCTATCTTTGCCTTCGATGTAATAACTCTTTTTAGTTAACTGTCTGAAACAATATCCCTGATGGTGCAAATGTGGAAAAGAAGTTTGTTGGAAATAGAAACAATCAGGAAAGTTTTTAAGGTGCATCGTTGGAAGCCCGTCAGCGTCTATTCTGTTCTTAGGTTTAGACAGAGATTTTCTTACTGCAATTTTAACCTGTTTCATTCATATGTGACAACGCAATCCTGTTCCAAAAACATCAAAGCCAGCTAGAAACCTCCTATTCATAATTTTTGCTTATACCATGATTTTTGAATTCATACTGATATGCAATAAGAATCCAAATCATCCATAGTCAAAGAAGAACTGGGTAAACTTCCATCAGTTTGGATTATAAACGGAACAGGGTCAAACGAACGATGCGATAACTATATCATAAAAGAAATAAAAAAAAAAATAAGAGAACGCTGGAAAAACATCAGACAAATAAGTACAGAGCTAGTTTGAAAAGCTTGAACAGCAAAGCGAATTTACTGTCAATTAGGTATTGCTTTTCTGAAATGTGTCATAATAACAAAAAACAATTCCATGTTAGTTACAGAACTGCACTTTATTCTTCTGTGGTTCTTAATAATACAGAATCAATCAACCAAAAATTGACAAATTTTTATTCTGATATTAAGCCCGGAACGTCCCCATGTATAATGAGCTATATTTACTTTTAAAGTGAACCGAAATAATAGTTACCAATGCCCTTTGCTTTAGATGCCCATATTGGTCTAGTCTTACATGATGGTCCAGATTGTAGATTTATTAACTGCTCAGGTGGTGGGACAAAAATTTTCTTTTTCTTCCCACGAATTATCATTTATAACTTGTTTTGGGATACTGTCTCATTTGATGGTCCAGGTTATTGATTTTTACCCATTATTAATTTAATGCCAATGTCCTTTGCTTTAGTTGGCCTTATTGATCTAGTAATGTAGGATGGTCCAGGCTGTAGACTTGTTAATTGTTCTGGTGGTGGGACAAAAATTCTTTTTCTTACAACGAATTGTTATTTATAACACTTGTGTATTTTTGTTTTTGGGGTCTACCTTTCATACTTTTTGGGGTCAGTTTTTCATACTGATATGTCTTTTCATAATGCAGTCTTTTCAAAGATATTTGATTATTGAAGCAAGTCCAATTTTTAACAACGATTTCTTCTAAGCTTCAAACTTTGTGTTTTGTCTTTTAAGGTTTAGAATTGTTGTAATCCCTTGTTAAAAACATAGACAAATTATTTGCAATTACCATATTTTTGCTCTTTGTGCAATTTAATGCCTCTTCTTACTACGTATTTTCAAAGATTTTTGATTATTGAATCAATTCCGATTTCTAGCAACGATTTCTAGTAAGCTTCAAACTTTTGGTTTACTTTTTTTGAGGTTTTTGAATTGTTTTAATCCCTTGTCAAAATATATAAAATTTTTTGTTCTTTAAACAATTTAATGTAAACTTTTCCATGCATAAAAATCTTCAATTCTACATAAGTGTGACAACGTGATTGCAATGCTGATGTATATAAAAATTACGTCACTCGCATAGTTATATATTTTTCCAAAATTAAGGCTCTTAATGAATTTTTTCAAACTTCTGACCTATCTAGATCATTTTTTTGGGCCAGAATATATCAGGAAGCCAATTTTCCCGAAAAAATATCGAGCTGTTTTCGAGAAAAATCAAATAAATGAATACATACATACACAATTATTGCTCGCTTATAAAGATTAATTAAAAAAACAAACTTTTTCCACAAAATAAGTTTTTCAAAGAAAAATAAAGGACTCTATTTAAAAAAAAATGAACAAAAATAAAATCAAATAATCTAACAAGCGTAAAACTACCACAAATCAGCATAGATAAATAAATGAAACCCAAAACGAACAGAAATTACAATAAATAACCGAGTCAAACTGAAAACGAGGAGAAATTAACATAAGTTTTGGGCTCAAAACCCACTATGCCTTCCCAAGGCCAGAACATAATTTGCACTTTTCTGAAAAATATATAAATGTTTTTACTATTATAACTTTAATAAATCAAATAATATTAATATTTTGATTACTAAATATCAGTATAAGTATATTAAACTGACAATGCACATTCATTCAAAAAGTTTTTTTAAATTAATTTCTGTTCTTTTTAAATTGACATAGTCTTTTCAGGGAAAAAGAAAATAATACTTTAAATCGTTTCGTTTCTTTAAGACTTTATAGTTTGGCCTGCTATTTGTATGCTTGAGAAAAAAATTTCAACAATTTTTAACAACATACACCCTTTAGAAATCTGGATACAAATAGTAGCGTTTAATTTAGTTTCATATTTCCTCTAGTTGACCTGAAATGGAAAACTTGATACCATTCGCAAAAAATTTGTTTACTTTCTTTGATAGCTTGGATACACTTACGCTATTTTGATTTGGTTAAACTTTAAGAGCAGAAGTAGCCCCGAAAGTTTAAACATAATACCCTCAGTCGTTCTTGGGATACTGCTGAGATGCCTTATTGGGAATTAGTATTAACGCAGTGCATTTTGATTTAATCTTAAGGCAGAATTTAGTTTTTAAACATAATGGGCAAATGGGAGGGTGGGCATGTGAAAAATGTCAAAAATGTCCTATAAAAATGTCAAGCTTTCCAATCACTTTCGACTATTAAAAAGGGCACTTGGCCTTTCGATTTTCAATCGAATGAGCACTTTTTGAGTTTCTACGACAACATTTTCTATAAACACCTTCTGTGCCCCCCAGGACATAAATTACAGCCCTTACCCTTAGGGCTGTTAGGGTGGTTGTCATCCTCTAAGACCTAATTTCCAGAACTTTCAATTACGTTAAACAAAATGGCTCTCTCAAGATTTTGATTGGATGTGTTTGGGGAAATGGTGGGCGTGAGAGGATGGTTAGTTGCCTTTCAATCACTTTCGACTATTAAAAAGGGCACTAACCCTTTCAATTTCCAATTTAATGAGCCCTTTTTGAAGTTTCTTCAACATCGCCTTCTATAAAAACCTTACTAACCCCCAGGGCATAACTTACAACCCTTGCTCTGAGGGCTGTGGGGGAGTTTCCTCCTTAAAAACATAATTTCTATCTGGAAATCAACTACGCTGCACAAAATAGCTATCTCAAAATTTTGATTGGATGTGTTTCGGGAAATGGTGGGAAGTGGAAGGAGTGTTAGTTGCCTTCCAATCACTTTTGACCATTAAAAAGGGCACAAGCCACTCCAATTTCGAATTGAATAAGTCCTTTTTGAAGTTTCTACGATAGCTTTTTCGATACGAACTGACCTGGTCTAAAGGCAAAAAATAATACATTTTGCCAACATCGTTCTTATATGCCCCCAGGGCATAACTTAAAACCCTTGCCCTGAGGGTTGTGGGGGAGTGTCCTCCTCAAAACATATTTTCTATCTGGAAATTTTCGACGCTGAACAAAATGGCTATCTCAAAATTTTGATTGGATGTGTTTGGGGAAATGGTGGGCGTGGAAGGGGCGTTAGTTGCCTTCCAATCACTTTCGACTATTAAAAAGGGCACAAGCCACTCCAATTTCCAATCGAATGAGTCCTTTTCGAAGTTTCTACGACAACTCCTTTGATACGAAGTGCCCTGGCCTAAAGAAAAAAAAACAGTAAATGAATAATATATTGTGCCAACATCGTTCTTTACTTAGGCAGCGCGAAATTAATGAAAAGGAAATTAATGGAAATTGAAAGCAGCGCAGAAGTCTCATTAATGGACTATCAAACAGTTCGTGGTAACGAACCGGCTCAAAAACCGAGACTCTAAAAAACGGAGTTTTGATACCAATAGATACATCAAGTTCAAGTTCTTTATTAATCAATAAAAAAATGTTTTGACAAAACTATCAAATTAATGACCCACAGTGAGAATAACTCGTGTGTGGTAATAAATAATATAATAGTATTAATATAATAGTATTAATAAATAATACTATCTCCAGATACTGGAATAAAAAATTGCTCTTCAACTCTCCGTACGGTAACAACAAACAAAATCCGCAAAAAATCAAAATAACCAAATAAATAAAGTGAAATGAGGAGCATCCACCCCGGAAAATAAATCAAATTAATAATTACTGATTAAATGATTCATTAATCTAATTTTATTATTAACCAAAGAATTATTCAAATCTATAAAACTATGAAATTTATTCCAATTATATATAATACTATGCCTTGGTGAAAAACGGGACCTTTCAGATTTTATTAAAGCCTGACGGACAACAGAACTGCCACGGGTCCAATATGCATGCAAAACCTGATTATCATCCTGAAAAAAAATTATTATGCAAATAAAAATACTCAGGCAAAAGACCTTGAACGTATTTAATCATATAAAGAACAGAATGGAAAGAAGAGAAAAGATCCAGTGGAAGGATATTTAAAATTTGATACATACTTTTTGTTGACGATTTACCAGGGTAAGAAAACGGGCTAGGCAGGCAATTTTTCAATAGACGCAAAGCTTTATTTTGTTGCCTCTGAAGAGGAAGAATATGAGTTTTAAAAGTATTCAAAAAAATAATGGGACAGTAATTTATATATGAATGCACTAGAGAATGATAAAAAGATTTCAGGGCAAAAAACGGCAGAACAAATTTCAGATGATTCATCATACCAATATTTCTTGCCAGTTTCATTCGAAGATAAATTGCATGGCTTTTAAATGATAAACTTGAATCCATTATTATCCCGAGATATTTAATATCATCAACTCTTTCAATTTCAATAGGTAGGCCTTGAATATTAATCATCATAATTTCCGGTGCTGTTTTCCCAGTACGAGAGAAGATGATGAATTTTGTCTTAGTACAATTAATAGTCAATTTATTTCTCGAAAACCATAAGATAAGCCTCGACAGTAGCTGCGTTTTTTTTCGAAGTTCCGTGTTTCATGGTTCATGTTCAAAGTTTCATGTTCTAGCCCAAAAACGCAGTTTTTTTCGCTTTCGTGTTCTCTGTCCATGTTCCTGGTTGAACGTCTAAAAACGCATTTTAGGAAAAGTGGCAAAATATTCAAAATTGTGGAAACATGCGGAAAAATTCTGAGCTTTTTACTTGCCTGTTTTCTTGTACACATATGTTTCACCTTGTCCTCTATTCAAAAACGCATATTCAGCAGGATCTATGTCCATTTTCTTCCCTTCCATCTTATCCTTTCTTTTGTCATCTACAGATAACTTTTTTCTATCTGGATAGGGACCAATCGACCACGCAACACGCACAAAGAGCAAGTTCCAAGTTTGAGGAAACATACAGTCGAACAGGCAACATGATGTTTCGTGTTTCGCAAAAAAACGAAGTTTTTTTAAAACATGCTGTTACGTGTTTTGTCGAAAACGCAAAAATGGCAAAACACGATTAAACCACGGAACCAACCACGCAAAAAAAACGCCACTAGTGCTGATTCCAACCTAAGCTTCAAAGATGTAGAGTCGGGGCTGCTGACATTGCATGCCGTGTCATCGGCGAATAATATGTTAATGCCAATATCATTGATGCTATTACTGATATCATTAACATAGATAAGAAATAGGAGTGGACCCAAAATAGAGCCTTGTGGGACTCCAACTGACTGAGATTGAGATATTGATGAGGAAGAAGTATCACCTCCGTCTACATACGGATTTCGGTTTTTTAGGTATGACATTACTAAGTCATTAACTGGGCCTCTTATGCCGCAGTTATCATGTTTAGTATGCAGTATTTTATGGGAAATCGTATCAAATTCCTTTTTAATGTCAATAAAAATTGTAGCAGGAATATCACCTTTGTCGAGGGCGTCATGAACAAACTGAGTCATTGCCATAATAGCATGCTCAGTAGAGTGAGACTTCCGGAACGCAAATTGCATCGGACTAAAAAATTTAGATTTCATTAGAAAGCTGACTATACGGTTATATAGGCACTTTTCGGGCGACTTCCCAAATGTAGACAGGATCGAAATTGGCCGATAGTTTGTTGGGTTCTTCGGGTCTCCTCCTTTATACAAAGAGATAATTCTTGCAGACTTGAAACAAGAAAGAAATCTTCCGGTTTTAAAACAGAGGTTGAACACATGGGAAAGCGGGTTTATAATATTTGGTGCTATGCACTTAATCAGATTAGTCGATGACCCATCGATCCCGTCCGAAGATCCATTCTTTAAAAAGTTTGTTGTAAGTAAAAGTTCATCTGGGGTTACAGGAGTAAGAAAAATGGAGCAATTGTGAGACGGGGTAGATATGATTGAAAGTCCTCTCCAGTTTCATTATCCAGATGACGGCCCAGGTTGTTTCCAGCAGTTGACGCAGTTTCCTCGCCAATTTTCGCAAAGTGTATATTTAATGCATTTATGACTTCCACTTTCCCTGTAGCCAGTTTTGTTCCATCTTCAGCTATTAATTCATCAAAAAGATCATGGGTATTATGCTTTCCTAAGCACTTATTAATTATTTCCCATGTCTTCTTGGGGAACCCTTCTGCTTCAACAAATGCTTCGGCGAAGTAATGACTTTTTGCTGATCTTAAAATTTTTGTTAAATAATTTTTGTATCTGCGAAATTCAGCTAATTTGACTTCAGATGGATGCATTAGGCATGCCTTATATAACAGATTCTTATTTTTTATTGATACCAGCAATCCGGGAGATATCCAAGGCTTAATCGGCTTTATACTATTTCTTCTTGATATTTGGCGGAGAGGGAAAGCATTGTTAGTAGAGTAGTAGGTACCATTTTGCTTGGCCCAAAAGCAATTCCTATGTTATTTGCTTGGCCCAATAGGAAAAACATTTCCAGAGCATGTTCTAAGGGCTTATATTCCCTCCCATGTTCTAAGGGCTTATATTCCCTCCCATGCTATTTTAAGCGCTATGTCCCTTCCATTGTTATTCTATGGGACCTCTACACGTGATTAAACACGTTATGAAACTACGTTCTATTTGCTTATGCCCCGTTGGTACCATTCCAAACGAGCGGGGATTCCCCACCTGTTCCTAAACATTGCAAAAAAGATAGCAGTATGAACGGGGATTCCCCACACAAGTTTGTTTCAACTCCAAGTTTTTTCAACCAGAGTGTTTTTTTCGAGCTGACATTTGTTTTTTAGGCAGCCAATCAGAGAATCGCTTACATATGATTTTCCCTTTGCATAACAATTCGTCATTGAAATTCTGTATAAAATGTTCATGCACTACAATTTAATTTTCATTGTTTTAACATATCGTACATAGTACACTGAATTTTATTAACTTTGAAACAATGGATATTTCTATTTTCAATGTGAGTATAGTTTACTGAATATATTTCCAGATAAAAAAATCATTTCACCAGTAAATTCAAATTCCAGGGGGCTTAGCCCCCCTCCCCCCTCCAACAATACAAACCTTAAAATATGTGATCAGTATATTCGCTAGAAAACGCATTTTACGCTTTTTTTTCCATTATGTAAATAAAATATCTCTTCCACTGCTTTGTTTACAAGTTTTAATTGTTTTGAAACAGTTCTTTTCGTTCAAAAATGTCCTTTTCCAATCGTGCGTTTAAAATGTGCTGTCATAAAACCATTTGTGTTTAACCTGTTACCAAGAGGGGATGATTTCAAAACAACATTTGGCAAGCGCATTATCTGAATTAAGAAAACAAAGGAATGGAAACGTGTAATTCTAAACGCTTTGAAGAAAGAGAGTTTGTTTTTTGGCCAAATTAGACAGATATTTTTCAATTGTATTTGATGAAAGCAAATGGATTTCACAGATAATTAAGAGGCTTTTATAAAAATATATATGAGAGGGAAGGGGGGGGCAATGTATCAATTCTAACACGGTTTTACTTTACTTGGTACCCGTTAAAAACGAATTTTTTGTGTTAAATAAGTAATTCTTGTATCTTTTAAAAGAGCTTTACGGGGTTTGAGAGAGACTCTGTTCCCTGATTCCATGTGGTTAGAGGGGGATTCTTTGTGCAGACTAATTTTCTCTTCTGTAAAAAAAGAGAATCGTTTTTTCCATGCTAAATTTTGTCTTCTTTTTAAGCAAGAGGATTCCTACAATTACTCTCCGCCGGAAAAGAGAGCTAAGACTAACGGCGTTACTCCAATACAACAAGTGGAGATAGGCGGTCCATTGGGGGCCGCTCACATCCATTCCAGACCGGCGCTGCCTGCCCAAAACCCACCGGTGCCAAGCCCTATGCAGCCAGGTAGAAAGCTGAAAAGAAAATGGATGGTTGCTCACATGATGGGGAGCCCCACTGGCTCATCTGTACAAGCCAGTGACATCGCCATCACATCTATGCAAGAAACGGACGACACTCAACAGCAGTCTTAATTTGGAAATGTGTGTATTTTCACCTCTAGCTTCTACCTATTTCTATCCAACTTTTTTTTTATTTTTTTAAGTATTTTCTTTTCGCCATTTTTCAACACCGTAAAAGTGTATGTCAGAGATATTAAAATGTTAACCCCCCGCCCCCAACCATTGTTTTAAATTTCTCTGCTCCCCTCAGAGATAGCTGAATATAATGCATTTTTTTTTG
>JAQQPU010003374.1:30276-49605 GCA_029168905.1 Artemia sp. Kazakhstan ARC1039 | reverse complement strand
GTTTTAAGTTTTAATGTTGCTCCTTAATTTCAGTTGAAAAAACTTGTTTTTTTATATTTAATTTTTGATGGTTCTTTAAATCATGCTGGGAAATCTGGAGCCCTCTTCATATAAATGTCCCTTCCCAAGGAAGCATCCTCTATAGAACAATACTCCCATGCAATCACCTCCTCTGATCCCCCCCCCCACCTAGAAAAAATCCCTCCTGAAAACGTCTGTATACTTCCCAATAACCAATACTATATGTAAACAATGGGCAAAGTTCATAACTTGCAGCCCTTCCCCCGGGAACTGTGGGGGACTAAGTCATCCTCAAAGACATATTTATTAAATTTTTGACTATGCTGAACAAAATAGCTATCTCAAAATTTTGATTGGGTGACTTTGGTACGAAAATGAGCGTGGGAGGGGGTCAAGTTGCCCTCCATTTTTTTGTCACTTAAAAATGGCACTAGAACTTTTAATTTCCGTTTGAATGAGCCCTATCACGATATTCTAGGACTACTGGATCGATACGATGACCCCTGGGAAAAAAAACAACAAACAAACAAATAAAGAGGCATCCGTGATCTTTCTTTTGGAAAAAAAAAAATACAAAATTCCACATTTTTGCAGATAGGAGCTTGAAACATGTGCAGTAGGGTTTTCTGTTACGCTGAATCTGATGGTTTGATTTTCATTAAGGTTCTATCACTTTTAGGGGGTGTTTCCCCCTTTTTTTGAAAATAAGGCAAATTTTTTCAAGCTCGTAACTTTTGATGGATTAGACTAAATTTGATGAAACATATATTCGAAATCAGCATAAAAATCCGATTCTTTTGATGTATCTACTGGTATCAAATTCCGTTTTTAAGATTTTGGGTTACTATTGAGCCGGGTCGCTCCTTACTTACAGTTTGTTACCAGGAACTGTTTGATAAAACGATAATTTGAATTACATGCAATATAATTTTTTCCCCTCTTTGGATTACTACACAATTCTACCTCGAAGATAATTTATTTTAGCATCAAACATTTCTTTTTATCTTGACACTTAAATTTGATTCACAAATCAATCTTACAAATGAACGACTTTTCAATAAATTCATGGTTGCATTTGAAATCAGGTAATTCCATTGGATTTCTTTTTCTTTTATCAATCCAAAGATTTTTTAAACTAATTCGAAAAAATTTTTGAGGTTAAAAAAATGGGGGGGGGGGGTATTTTTCAACCAATTACCACTACGAAACTTCTGCCTAATCGTTTTGTAGGATGCCCTTCTGCCATTAGACACTCCCTCCCCAGAGGTAAAAGAATTAGAGAAATTTAACTAAAGTACTCTTCATTTGCTCCAAAATCATTCTTTTTACCTTAAATTCCCTTCCAGTTTTCTCACTAACACCCTAAATTCATTCAAATGGAAAATCTTTTTCGCTTAATGTTACAAATAAATAGCCTTAACAATTATGCAAAGTTTTGCATTTAAATTTTTAAACAATTATTTCGTTTTTTTTCAAACAACCCTTTCCAACCGCTCAAAAAAAGTAAAATAAATCAACTATGAAAATGAACAAAAACCTGGCACAAGGATCCAAAATATAAAATATTCCAAACCCTTTTCAAATTATCATTATTTTGAGAAATCTTCATATTTTGAAAACTATTAGAAGTAAAGTGGTTAAAATGTAGAAATTAAAAAAAAAACAACTAGTAATAAGAATGCCTTATTACGAATACCCACTAGGGTTGACAATAGACCAATTCTCTACACCAAAATTTAATCATAAATCTAGAACATCAAAAGAAGAATTATTATATATTTTTGTTTTGCGAAGTAATTACTTAAAAATGTAGCAGAATTTAAGAAAAAGAAACGATAAAAATGGGGTTTTTAAGGCGAAACGGAAATACTGAATAAACTAACAAAGCGAATATTTCGAGAGGACAACCGCTTCTCTTCTTCAGCACGAACCGAAATAATGTATTCAAGAAAAGTGCCGAAGAAAAAAAAAACAACAAAAACAAACGCGGAAAGTCAATCTGAAAAGAAACCAAAAAACCAATGAAAAAACAAAAAATTAAAAGATGAATAAAATTCAATACAAGCCAACAAGAATTATAACCAAATACCTAACAACCATAAAAACGAGTCATTCGCCAAGTTTTTCGTTCGGCCTTAAAAACCCCATTTTTGATCGTTTCCTTTTCTTATATTATGGCAGGCCATTGTGGATTAAGAAATTATCTTTTTAGCAGAATTTTTTTCATAAATAGGTCTATATATCAAACTTTTAGATCAGTTTTATTTTAAAAAGTGAAGTTCGATCTGGTGATTGGTATAATTGTCTTTATCCAGAAAGGCATTGTTTCTATATCCTTCAATAAAATTTGGTAATATTTTTAGAGGGTTGTGTCTCTTCTTTTCGTGGTTGTAATCCGGCTGCAACCAGTAATCATGGTTGTAGCTGCAGCTGCAACATATTAAAAGATGAACTGTAGCCGTATTTCTAGTAAATAAAAATTAAAAAACTCGTTTTGACAAAAACTGCATCATGAAAAAATTTTATTAAGGAATGGTAACTATTATTGCGGTTAATCTTTAAAGTAATAGTTTGTAGCGGAAAGAAGCTTATGGTGATTTCGATAAAAGGCTGAAAACCCTCGAAAATGGTTTCTGATTGAAATGCACTATTAGAATAGGCATGATAATAAACTTAATATAGGGAAATTACAGTCCCCCACCCTGAACAACAAGAAAAATCAATTTTTTCCGTTTGTAGAGGTGATGGTTCCGTATTCCAGAACTATCATATTCCGGATCCTTCCGTATTTTTTATTTTCCGTTTTTTAGAGGGTTATGTTTCTTAATATTTTGTATATAACGTCTCATTTATCCTTACTTTGATATGAAACGGCATAAACATAATTTACGGTTCTTTTGGTGATGGTCTGACGCGTGGGGGGTATCCAAACTTGATGCTCTAGAATTTTTTTTTTTATAAACTTATTTGGTTATGATGGAAAATTAAAACCGTTAAGATTTATTATTAATTTTATTTTTCAGCTTAAAGAAACTGTGGCTCGAAAATTCAATCAAGAGATTGATAGAACGGTCTTAGCGTATCCAAAAAAATGGATGGAAATTGGAGATGTAGTCGAGGTAATGGACAAAGAAGTTCTAGAGAAAGCATCCGAGGTTACGTTCAAGGGAGATGAGTTTGAGTCCTTATCCTTAAGTGGGAATGAGCCCTTGTGGGTCGTTAACTTTAAGAAAGCGTTAGCAGCACAACTGCAGTTACAAATCAGTGGTGGCAAAGGATCTAAAGGTGCGTTTGAGATACTACAACTTGAAGAAAAAACTACTTTTCCAGTTATGGAGGTACGACGACTTTCATTTATTTTACTATTTTTACCTGGGGTGCCAAATAGAGGAGGGGCAGAAAGGGATAGTTCCCCTCCCCATATGAGCTTACAACTGAACCTTTTTGTATCTTTATTTTTTTAAATCGAAAAATACCCCCGCCCTCGAGTTTGAAACATATATTACTTTATCTCCATAAAAAATTTAAACAAAATAAATCCCCCCCCCCTTTCTCGCATGCGCTTCACTTGATACCTCTGATCTAAACATGCTTCATATGATCTATAATATTTAAGATTTTGTTTTATAATTCATGATTTGATTGCTTTATTTTTAAATTAATAATATGTTTTAAGATTAGATTAGTTATGTATATTTTAAGATCTAGTTTTGGTATTCATTAGTTAGAAGCCTATCCAATTTTATTCATTATAATATTATTTATTTTATTGTAATTTTTATTCTTTTACCATGACTTATTTGTTGCGTGAATCGTAGTATTAGTAAAAACTATTTTTGATAGAGTCAGTTTCGATTTTTTCAGTGTTCTAAGACATTTTTGGACTAATTTCATTGTGATGTCATTCTACTAAAAAAAAAAAAAAAAAAAAAAAAAAAAAAAAAAAAAAAAAAAAAAAATACTGGGCCAGGAAATACGAAATTTTTTTTCTCAGTTGGCAGCTTCAAAGTCTTTCGGTAGCATATGTTTTTTCTCCTTCTGTTATTTTCATTTTTTTGCCGTTACGATTCTTTTGAGTTATTTCGACAAGAAAAACTGTATAAATTGCACTGCCTTTCGGTAATAGCCCACAATAAAAATGAATAATTATTGATAACAAAATATATTAATAGTATAAACATATGTTTACATATTAAATAATACAAATTTCTATTAAATTTCAAAATACTGCTGGTGTATATTTTGAATATTTGATATATTTAACACTAAATACATTTTAACAACTCTAATCTCAGACCTCAAATAAGTGGCAAAATTTTAGTGTAGGTAATTAATATGGTTATAGATGATAAATAACATAAGACAAACATTGGCAATAATTCCAATAATGCCAAATAGTCTTTTAACGTAGGAAAGCAGACTTGAACATTCATTATGTCGATACTTACAATGAAGCAAGGACCTCTGAAAAGAAAAGAGGTAAAGAAAAATAGAACAAACTAGGTACTACAAAAATGAGACCCTAAACTCTAATATCGGATGCCAAATAAGCGTCAAATATGCTCCCAATTTTATCTATCTTCAGTAAGTGAGTTAAATGTTCATAGACGATAAGTCATACAAATTAAATATTGGAAAACTTAAAATGCAAAGTCGCCTACAGCCTTATATTCACACCTAAAATGAAGCTAGGAGAAAAAATGAAACATTTGTTAATGTTTAAACACTGGAGCGATGTATAAGCAAATATTACCAACCATATTAAACACTGAGAAAACCTTAAATGCAAAGTAGTCAGAACCTTATATCCACGCTTAAATTGAAGTAAGGGGAAAAATAAACATTTGTTAATCTTTAAACAATGGAACGGTGTTTTAAACATTAACAGCCACAGTAAACACTGGAAAACTTTAAATGCAAATTAGTCTACAACCTCATATCCAAGGCCGTACCCAGTATTTTTTGGCGGGGGTTTTAATAAAAAAAAATTTCGGGGGTGGATTTTACTCAAAAAACTCTAAAAACGCATACAAAATTTGTTTATATCCATTTTTGTTATGTTTTTTACGAGTCAGACAAACATTTCGGGGGGAAGGGGGTCAACCCCCCGTCTGGGTACGGCCTTGCTTATATCCAAACTTAAAACCATGCTAGGGAGAAAACAATGAGACATTTTTCAGTCTTTAAACACCGGAACGATGCTTAAAAACATATTAACAACCACACTAAACACTTGAAAAACCTTAAATACGAAGTAGTCTACAATCCTATAGGCTATCCACACTGAAAATGAAGCTAGTGAGCAAAAGATGAAACATTTGTTAATGTTTAAACACTTGAACAATTTTTGAATACACATAAAACACCGGAAACCCCTCAAATGCTAAGCAGTCTACAACCTTATATAGACGCTTAAAAGGAAGCTAAGGGGAAAAACTAAACATTTGTTAATCTTTAAACAATAGAACGATATTTAAACACCCATTAACAGGCAAATTAAACACTGAAAAAACCTTCAATAAAAATTTGCTGTTATCCTTATACCCACGCTTAAAATGAAGTAAGGGAGTAAAAATTAAGACAGGTGAAAAAAACTAACGATGGACTGTGTAATTAGACCCTTTACTCCGTTACTGGCTCTCCAATAAGTGTACAGTTTTGGCCACTTTTTAGCGGTTGTAATTAAGCTTGTAATAAGAGTCCTGGATTATAAATTGCTGAATATAAACACTAGTTATAACCCCATAATGTTAAAGAGTCTGTGACATGGGAAAACGGCTTTCACATTCAGCTATTAAGTTATATCCACTCTTAAAGTGGAATGGGGGAACAAAAAATAAACAGGTGAAAAAACTAACGACGGACTCCAGAATGAGATGGTTAACTCGAATATTGGGTCCCATATATGTGCAATTATTGTGGCGATTTTTTAACAAATATAATCAATTAAGTATTATGATCATGGACTGTAAATCACAGAATATAAACACTGGTTATAATCCATATAATGTTAAGCAGTTTTTAATGTGGGGAAACACGCTTGTACATTCATCTGCTAAGTTATATCCCCACTTAAAATGGAACAAGAGAATAAAAACATAGCATGTTAAAAAACTAACGACGGACCCCAAAACAAGATGCTTAACTATAATATTGTGTCTGAAATATGTGCAATAGCCGTGGCCGCTTTTTATCAATTATAATCAATTAGACATTATAATTATTGACGGTAAATCACAGAATATAAACACTGGTTATAATCTATATAATGTTAAACAGTCTTTGATGTGGGGAAACACCCTTGTACCCTTTTACCCGATTCTGTTATGAAAAGCAAGTCTCTGTATACAATATGTGTCTTTTAAAGCTCAACTATCCTTGGTCTTCAATGCTATTACAGTGATTTTTGGAAGTGTTTGATGTACTTTGTATTTGTTTGTGTTTAGTTGTATTTTTTTATGTTCTGTCTTTCGTTTTTTTTGCTATGACTGGTTTTCAAATAAATTATAATAATAATTATCATATCTACAAATAAAAATGAAGCAAGAGAAGAAAAACGAAATAAGAGGGAGAACGAGGCTAAACTACCAATGCCTGAATTGTTAGTCAAGCATATCATAAAAATAATTTTGCACTTTATCATTTCGTTTAATATCAAATTCCAAGTCCCTATGTTTGCTTACTTAAAATATCAGTTTTTTTTAAGCTAAGTAAATTGTTTAGCGGTTCAAAATATAAAATGCTTTCCGTTTTTGTACCCCAAAGAGTTATAAACAAAATTGTAAGAGGCGGAAGTCACAGCTTAACTGTGGTAATTCGAGAGGTGGCGCGTGGAAATTTTGTCTGTGATATTTGTGGCTCACTTTATTAAACGTATAATATTCAGTCGATAAGGTCAGTGGGCTCTCATATAATAATCACAGGTTTGTATTTTTCCGCTAAACCCGTTATATTTCCTTTTCTAAATAAAAATTGGAATTCGGAGCTTTTAATGTCACATTAGGGTTTTGTCGGCCGGCAAAATCTTTCTTGAGCAAAACACTATTCGTCAAGGAATAAATAAAAAAATCAAAACAACTTGATCAGTTTCTTCACTCTCCTTTTAAAAATATGTTGTGCATTTTGACTTACCATATTTTGACTTGCCGCAGCCAAGCTACTATATGACTAGACGAATCAGAAAGATCTGACCCTTAGGAGAGGCCGGTCAGAGAATTCGTTTAAATGTAGGAAATTAAAATACAAAAAACTACATTTTTACACCCTTGTAGAATTCAATTATTACAGACCAGTTTCATGTTGGGAAGGGGTATAATCATCTTTCTTCAGCTTCTGTGTATGGGGGGCTGTATATATCTAACAGATTGATATCATACTATGCAGACATTTTTTTTTCTCCCTTTTTTAAGCTCATTCAACACACCCCAACCATTAAGGCTGTGTTTTTAAACTTCACTTTTTTTTTGTTTTACGACAATTTCTATTCTTCCCTCAATTTTATTCCTCCTCCTTCCCCAAAAACATTCTACTATGATGACAAACAAATATGTGTAGTACATGTACCTACCACATACCTACCATAGTCAATTGGATCTAAGTCTATATTAATTTACCTTATTACGTATTCTTTTGCAGAACTCTATAACTGGTGAATGTGAAGTTTGGTACGAACTTTCTGAGATGCCAGAAGAACGGGTTAAGTCACAGCCATTCCTTGTCCCTTCCCCGGAATTCTGCAAGGAAGGTGTGTTCTATGAGATAATAAAGACCGTTAATTTTGACAAATGTATCAAGTCATCAATTATGTCGAACACTTCGCCTTTTGCTTGGAAATGTGTTCCCGGGGTGAATAAATGTGGCACATCTAAAATGGTAGGTTTGAATTTATTATTTATTTAAAGCGTATGTAGTAACCTAATTGTGTATCTATGGGTATTCCGTGCTTCTACTATCCTGGAATTTTTAGGGGCTTTGCCAAATTACCCCAAAAGAAAAATGGGTTTTCCAAAGTTTCCCAAAAAAGTTACCGTTAACGCAAATTAGGGAGTCATTTTTTCTGCTAACATTCGCACATTTATGAACGTTAATTGTTGGGGAATTTTGGAGAACGCAGTTTTCTTTTCAGGAATTTCAGGAAACAAAAATGAAGTACGATAGTTGAAGCACCGTTTGTGCTGCAGATGATGGAATTTGTTAGAGGGGGGGGGGGGGGGTAACAAGCACAAAAATATAATCAACAAGCTACAGAAATTCCATACACTTTTTTTTCGGAGAGGAAAAGAAGGAGGAAGGGTCGAGACCCGAAAATTTTCTTTGAACAATAAAATTGAATTTTGTGTACTTCACTGTGTATTCTTGATGATTTCCATTTTTTGAGGATTTTTTAAGTTATTTTTTAGTGGGTGGGGGTGAGGGAGGTCCTCCTATATGCTTGTGTGTAAATAATTTTGTAAACCTGTCCTGAAAGCTGAAACGATTTTTGAATAGAAAGGGATTTCCTCCATTGCACTGAATATGAGCTAAATACAACTTTTTTATTTTATATCTTTCCGAAAAATTGTGAAAGTTCCTTTCTTAAACTACCCCTTTTGTAATTAAAATAAAAATGGAAAAAAATCTTTTAGCATTGTTCAGGATCTAGTCTTGAATGTGATGTGAGATTTTATTTTGTTTCACTATCTCAATTTCACTCTTATTTTTTTTCTCCACTTTTATTCAATTCATCCAATTTTTTGTGTCAAACTCATTTTATCTTCACTTTTTCTTGGTTTATGACGAAGGTCAATGGGAATTCGAAACAATCTACGAAGTTTTATTCGGTCTTTAGTAGCTCGTCTGAGATCGTTGATCAAACAGTTCGTGGTAACGAACTGTAAGTAAGGAGCGACCCGGCTCAATGGTAACCGAAACTGTAGAAAACGGAATTTTGATACCAATAGATGCATCAAAAGAATCAAATTTTAGTGCTGATTTCAAATATATAAGTTTCATCAAGTTTAGTTCTACCTATCAAAAGTTACGCGCCTAAAAAAAATTGGCTGATTTTCAAAAAAAGGGGGAAAGACCCCCCTAAAAGTTATAGAACCTTAATGAAAATCACACCATCATATTCAGCGTATCAGAGAACCCTACTGCGGAGGTTTCAAGCTCCTATCTACAAAAATGGGGAATTTTGCATTTTTGCCAGAAGAAAGATCACGGATGCGTTTTTTTTGTTGTTTTTTTTTCCAGGGGTGATCGTATTGACCCAGTGGTCCTAGAATATCGTGGGAGGGCTCATTCAAACGGAAATTACAAGCTCTATTGCCCTTTTTAAGTGACCAAAAAAATAGAGGGCAACTAGGCCCCCTCCCACGCTCATTTTTTCCCCAAAATCACCCAATCAAAATTTTGATATAGCCATTTTGTTCAGCATGGTCGAAAATATGATAACTATGTCTTTTAGGATGACTTAATCCCCCGAAGTCCCCGGGGGGAGGGCTGAAAGTTATGAACTTCAACCAATTTTAACATATAGTACTGGTTATTGGGAAGTATACAGACGTTTTCAGAGGGGATTTTTTCTGGTAGTGTGGGGGGGGGAGTGGGTCGGGGATTATGTGGGAGGATCTTACCATGAAGGAAGTTTTCATGGGAGAACAGACATTGTTATGAAAGAGGCACCGGATTTCCCAGCATTATATAAATAAAAATCAGAAATTATATATAAAAAAAACGTTTTTTAACTGAAAGTAAGGAGCAACATCAAAACTTAAAACGACAGAAAACAGTATGTATATGATTGGATTCATCCCCTAGTCAATACCTCGCTCTTTAAGCCAAAGATTATTTAGTACTTTCATAAGAGCTAATTTTTCTAATTAACGGTATTTGTGATTAAGGGGTCATTTTTAAAGAATTGGAACAAAATTTGAACTTTAGCTTAAAGAGCAAGGTATTGACTAGGGGGTGAACCCTCTAATATACGTATTAAAAATATAAGAATATAGAGGTACGTTACGTAAGTTAATTCGTAAGTTACGTATATTTATTACTAATAAAAACGTTCGTAAATAAAATTAATCAGGTTTCGAGAAAGCCATTTAACCAATAAAAGTAAAATTAATATTCAAATTTTTTTTTAATTATTCATGTGCGGTGAGTCAAAATCAAAACCTGCATTAATTCAAAAACGTTCAAAAATTAAATAAAAAAACAAGTTTTTTCAACTGAAAGTAAGGAACGACGTTAAAACTTAAAACGAACAGAAATTATTCCGTATATGAAAAAGGCTGTCCCCTCCTCAACGCCTCGCTCTTTACGCTAAAGTTTGACTTTGTCACAACTCAATTTTTTTTAAACAATGAAATTACATTGTCATACGCATTGTCAGTTTAATATACATACGCTTATATTTCTTAAAGTTTTAAAAATGAAAAAATTTAGAAGAATTTTTTAGTAAAGCACAAATTATATTCTGGCTTTTAGAAAGCATATGGGTTTAAAACCCTACTCATATTAATTTCTGCTTGTTTTGAGTTTGATTCTGTTATTTATTTTAATTTCTGTGTGTTTTGGGTTTCATTTATTGGTAGTTGTATGCTTGGTAGATTATTTTATTCTTTTTTTGTTCATTTTTGGTTTAATTGAGCTCTTTATTATTTTTTTTTTTATTTTATGGAAAGGGTTTTTTTAAAATTAATTTCTGTTTGTTTTATATTGACATAGTTTTTTTCATGGAAAAAGACTGAGCCTCTTCTAAAATTTAACAACCATTCCTTCCATAAAAACTTTGAATACCCCCTGAGCATAACTTACAGCCATTGCCCCTAATTTCTAGGGTTTGTTTCAACCACAAAAAACCTTGTTATATGATATTTAGACTATTTCCAATACAATGGCCATCTCAAAATTTCTATTAGATACATTTCGGGACAATATGAGGTGTGTGTGTGGAGGGGGAAGGCTAGCTGCCCTCCCATCACTTTGACTCTGAAAAGAGCACTAGAGCGTCAGATTACCAATCTAATGAGCCCCCTCCGAAGTTTATATGACTATGGTTTCTGTATAAACCGTATATGCCCCCAGGGCATAGCTTACAACCCTTGACCTCAGGTCTGGGGGGATTTGTTATCCCCAGCGACATAATTTCCAGACCCTTCATAAGCTTTGAACAAAATGGGTATCTCAAATTTTGATTGGAAGTGTTTGGGGAAATAATGGGCGTGGAAGAGGTGATCAGTGATCAGAGGGCATTTGCCCTCTGATATCTCAGATTTGCCTAGAAATGGCTCGTGGATCGCCATATTGCGTTGCACTCTTCCGTCCACAATTTCTGGAAATCAGAGATTACTCTGATTACTTTCCATCTCATTTTCCAATGGAATGAGCCCTTTTAAAATTTTACAACAACGCTTTTTATAAAAACCTTATATGCCCCCATGGTATAACTTACAACCTTAGCTCTAGGGACTGTGGGGGGAGGGGGGGTTATACTCAAATTTCCAGACCCTTCAACTACTTTCAACAAAATGGCTATATCAAAATGTTGATCGGAAGTGTTTTTTGGGAAATTTTGGGCGTAGGGGGTGGGGGGGGGGTGGGTTTCGCCCTCTGATCGCTTTCGACAAAATTTTGGTTGAATGTGTTCGGGGAAATGATGGTCGTGAGAGGGGGGTTAGTTGCCCTCCAGTTACTTTTGACTATTAAAAAGGGCACTAGCCCTTTCAATTTCCAATTGCATGAGCCCTTTTTGAAGTTTCTACGACAACACTTTCTATAAAAACCTTATAAGCTCCCAGGGCATAGCTTACAACCCTTACCTTGAGGGTTGTGGGGGGTTGTCATGCTCAAAGACCTAATTTCCAGACCTTTGAACTACGTTGAACAAAATGGTTATCTCAAAATTTTGATTGGAGGTATTTGGCGAAATAGTGGGCCTGAGAGGGGGTTCTTTGCCCTTCAATCACGTTCGACTATTACAAAGGGCACTATTCCTTTCAGTTTCCAATCGAATGGGCCCTCTTTGAAGTTTCTACAACAACGCTTTCTATAAAAACCTTATATGCCCCAGGGCATAACTTACAACCCTTACCCTGAGGGCTGGGGGGGGGTTGTCATCCTCAAAAGACATAATTTCTAGAACTTTCAACTACGTTGAAAAAGATAGCTATCTCAAAATTTTGGATTGGATGTGTTTGGGGAAATGGCGGCTGTGAGAGGGGGTTAGTTGCCCTCCAATTACTTTCTACTATTAAAAAGGACACTAGCCCTTTTAATTTCCAATCGAATGAGCCCTTTTTGAAGTTTCCGCGACAACCGTTTCTATAAGAAACTTAAATACCCCCAGGGCATAGCTTACAACCCTAGCCCTTAGGGCTGTGGGGGGGGTCATCCTCAAAGAACTCATTTCCAGAATTTTCAACTACGTTAAACAAAATGGCTATCTCAAAATTTTGGATTGGATGTGTTTTGGGAAATGGTGGTTGTGGGAGGGGGGTTTGTTGCCCTCCTATTACTTTCTACTATTAAAAAGGGGCAGTAGCGCTTTCAGTTTCCAATTGAACGAGCTCTTTTTGAATTCTGGACGACAACACTATCTATAATAACCTTATATGACCCCACGGCATAACTTACAACCCTTGCCCTGAGGGTTGTGGGGGAGTGTCCTCCTCAAAGATATATTTTCCAAACCTTTCAACTACGTTGAACAAAATGGCTATCTCAAAATTTTGAATAGATGTGATTGGGGAAAAAGTGGGCGTGGAAGGGGTGTTAGTCGCTTCCAATCACTTTTGGCTATTAAAAAGGGCACAAACACTTCCAATTTCCAATCCAATGAGCTCTTTTCGAAGTTTCTAAGACAACTCCTTCGATACGAAGTAACCTGGTCTAATCAAAGAAACAAATAAATAATACATTGTGCCAGCATAGTTCTTTATTTAGGCAGCGCTATTGCGCTGCCTATGATGAGATAACATAATCTAAGATAGTTTCATAAAGTTTCATGTTTTATATTCGTATATTTGTTTTCTATTTTTGCGCATAGATTTATTACCTGAATGGATATCAGATGATATAAAAAAATGCGAGCGATGAAGCGGCCACCTGTAGTCTAACTAAAATGGTGGTAACCAACAGCATGACAGGGAGACAAACCTAAATAGCCAATTTTGACTACTTCAAACATCTTAGTAAACATGCTGTCTTTAATTTGTTGATACACAAATAGATCTGTGTCTTTGCAGCGCTCACTGACTGTCCATCACCATCATTATGTTATCCATTACTGATGTAAATGCACATACCTGTCAGTGCGATATTAGATGAGATATTTTAAAGTAGCTTCATAATGTTCAGTTTTAATACTTATAAATCGTATGTATACTTATAATTAGTATAATAAGAATAATTATTATAATTAGCAAAATTAGGTAATTACCATAATTAATAATTAATACTTATAATGTTGTCCAATTTTACAGCGCTCACTAACCGTTCGAACAACTGGTTGTGGATCCAGCAGAGGTGATTTCATTGTGCAACATCAGGGAACCATTGACGTAGAGACTGTGAAACCGTTTGGTTCTGACACTGAGCCTATTGAAGCTATGAACTATATTACCATTAACCTTGAATCGGTTGAGCACCAAAAGAGTCTATCTGAACCAAGAGGTGAAAAAGTCTACTCTCTGATGTATGCCCATTCTAAAGAACAGATTAACGGAGGTAATTTTAAATTGTTTATATGCAGTAGAGTTGTATCTGTGTTTATGGGTAAAAATACTTAGAGTATTTTAGATTTAAACACTGATACAACATTACATTATCTCAATAAATACAGTTAAATATTATCCCTCTGTTAGGTCTAGGAAAATTGTATCATGGATTATTCATGTATAAGTGTTATTCCTAGTTAGTTCCTAAGCGTTACCTAAAGTTATTTGTTTCTTGTGATGAAATACACAATTATCTAACAGGCTATGCTAATAATGTTGGGACACTTCAAGTTCTTAGAACTAGATCTTTGTTTTAAATACGTTAAATTGGGCTGAATTTTTTGAACATTTTGCCCGAATTTTTGAAAAAGTTGGCGAATGTGGGTGATTCCTGTAGAAATCTTAAGACAATATTTCTCCGGTTGTATGATTTTTGAATTTAGTTAAATTGGTTCTCATTTGCTCTCAAGTTCCCCCCCAAAAAAATAAAATAAAAAGAAATTTTTAATTTTTTTATGGAAACAGGAATTTTTGAGAGTGTTGATGAGTAGAATGACTTGCTGTTAAGGAGGGATATTGCAACCAGGAGCCATGCAGGTGCAGAATTTTTATTCTCTTTCTTTCTTTTCTTTTCTTCTTTTTTAAATTGTATTCCTATGTTGAAGGGGTTACTCCAAGGATATAAAAGCTTAAGGATTGTTAAGTGTTTCATTGTATTGCTTTTTTTTTTTTTTAATAAACCTCATATGTAAATAGGTAAAATAAATTTTGTGACAGTTTTTTATTTTGAATGGGAATTTGTATTTTTCAACCCACTGAAAAACTTTTTGTGAAATATATTTAGTTTAGTGACATACAAATGGAAAATTTTGTGGAAATTTTATGGGACATCGGAGTCATTAATCTTCTTATTTTGAATAATCTTTGTTTTCTGGTTAAATAGCTCAAAGATACTGTGGAACGTGAAGATAGAAAAATAATAGTAAATAATTATTCATACACTATTTATTCATGTGGTGAGGTGCGTTATTCCAAATCAATGAATGACTGAAAACCTTACCCCAGTAGACATTTTGCTTTTTAAAATCATTTTTGCAAGTTTTATTGGAAACAAATTTCTATGGAAACGCCCAGTGTTCGTATTCTTAGTTAGACCTTATTTTCATATACTTTAATTAGTATTTTCAAGTTTTTCCTTATTGCCTTTTCCATGAATTTTCATTTTAGCCACTATTTTGAGAATAAAATAATAACGTTAAGATATAATATAAATATTCTAGTGAAGCTGAATTAAAATTAAGAAAATTACTTCACTTTTGTAAGGTTACTCTTTCAGAGATTCGTTAATAATTTGTAAATGATATTACAATTATCTATTTTTGTCTTGAAATTATCTTTAATTCTAACTACAAAGGTAAATTTCTGGGAAGGCCCAACTCTGTGAAAATTCTTCATAGAACATTTATTCATGTAGATGAAGATGTTTAGTTTCCAACTGAAAGGATAGCTGAAAGCCTTACCCATTTGAAATTTCTTAACCGGGATAAGAAAAAACGAAAGCGTAAAAAAAGAAGAGTAGAAACGAAAAACAAAAAAAGAACCGCCTAGTTGTTTTGTACATGTAAGAAAAAGTGCATATATTTTCAAGTTTTTCTTCGTGCCTTTTCCATAAGTTCTCATTTTAGCCACTATTTTGAGAAGAAAACAATAACGTTAAGATATAATATAAATATATATTATATCTTTTAGAAATTCATTAAAAGGTTACTCTTTTAGAAATTCATTAATAGTTTTAAATTATGTTATAATTATCTTTTTTGTCTTGAAATTGTCATTAATTTTAACTATAAAGTTGAATTTGTGGGATGGCGCACGTCTGCAAAATTCTTCATTGAATACTTGTTCATGATGACGAAGCAGTTTAGTTATCAACTGAAAGGATAGCTGAAAATCTTACCAATTTGAATTTCTTAACCGGAATAAAAGTGATAGAGTAAAAAAAGAGTAAAAAAAGAAGCAGTTAATTGTTCTTAAACATTTAAGAAAAATCGCATATTTTATAACATGACCAAAAAGTTTTCCATTTGGAAACTCATATCTTACAATCTAAGAAGTAGAGGATCAATAAAAATGACCCCATTGCAACTACTATGGTAATTGTAAGGGTTAAGTTTAGTTCAGAAATCAATTTTGTCAAATTAATCTTTTTATATAAGATCAAAAAAAGAAAAAAAAAACAATGTTTACAAACTAATGCAAACCTATGGCTTGCATAACTTAATGCATAGTCTGCCGCACCCTATTCACTATAAAGGGAAAAAGAAATTTAAGTTTTCTGTAATCTGTTTGTAGTGCACACCAAATAATTACATAAGAAGGTACTATCCCATTATGCGGGCCTCTCTAAAAAGTCAAGTTTTATTATTGCTAATGAAATAAAATAGGATGAATATATAGCCTAATAGTTTAGAAAGAAATTTGGGCTATATATTTGCACATTGGGGGGGAGTAAAGCATTGCATATACTAAATTCATGACCTTACCTAATCTAACCTAGGTACCTTCCCCCCCCCCTTAAACCCCAAAATACCACAGTTTAATATCGTATACGCAATGAAAAACCTTGCTATCATTTCCTGCTCTATAATAGTTAAGACGTCAAAAACGGGCTTTATCATTGCCTATTCTATAGTGATTGACCCAAGAGGCCCGCGTAATGGGATAGTACCCATAAAAAGTGCCCTATATGCTGCTGGTCCGTAAATATAAATGTACGAGCAGAGTCTCCTAAAAAAATTAGTGCATCCCAAGGAAAATTGTTTCTTCCTCCCTCCGTTGGTAATCTACAAAGATTATTGGGCTAATATTACTTTTCAGTGACTGTAAATGCCTATACAAGTTAATATTTCTTATACGTAGAAGAAAGCAAAAATATGCAGAAAAAAGGTAAAATATTTTTATTTTCATAAGATATTCTTAGCGCCAGATATATTTGACATTACTAATATGCTTCTATTTTATAAAGATGAGTGCATAAACAAAGTTTCTTCAAATATATCTGCCTCCCCCCCCCCCGACTAAAGGCCCAAAAACTGAAATACTAGCCAGAACAAATAGTGATCAGTATTCCCGTCTGAAAGACTACCTAACAGGATTGTGCATAGCATCCACAAACAATAAGCAATATATTTGACCTATAAAGATAAAGATCTTTCCTGATTCATACCTTGAATAAAGAGTTTTGGGTGCAGATATTTTCAAAACTGTATAATTACTCTCCTGCCATCTAGATATTGCAAGAGACAACACTGGAACCCTCTCCCGCTGATATTATCGACCAATCAGTTTCCGAAATTTTTAGCACGATCTCCTACAAGTTTGTAACGATAGCTTGGAATTGTACCCCATTTTTACTTAAATTTTAAGTTTGGTTTATAAAATAGAGTCACTAAATATCTCACCCCCTTCCCATTAACCAAAACACTAGCCAGGGATGCGTCTAGCTGCTGGTGGGGCATCTTTACAAGCACATTTTATTCCATATAGCTAAAGATCAGCTATTCTGATCGTTTTTTTTTTTTTTTTAAATTTAACTGAGTTCATTATAAAAAAAAATCAATTAGCAAGACTGAATATGGTTCGTCATTAAAGGTGGTACACGTTAATCTTGTCAACAAAACTGAAACTGAGAGAATCGTGCTTGTGAACGGAACAATTAACTTAAAAAACAATTTATTCCTTAAGAGGAATAATTTATTCTAAATGTTATTATTTTTCTTTAGGTCCAATGGATCAGCCCAAGCTTAAAGACCCAATTGTTCGCCGTCATCCTTCGGACAGAATATTAGTAAAAGAAATTCGTCGTCTAATGGTTGAAGTAATACGTGATCTTGAATCAACTGAATTTCTTTTAACCCCCGAAAAAATGGGTATTAGTACCAAAATTGCGATGATACGCAAGGCAGCGTCGTTCTTACCATATCAAGAATTGAAGTCTGTGCTTCAGAAGGAACTTTCGATGGAGGAAGAAACTACCCAACAGTGAGTGTTTATCAGTTATGTTTGACTCTTCTCTGAGCCTTGTCTTACTTTATATAATGGCAAGAGTCTATAACTTCTAGCCAATCAGGTGAGGGTATATAGTGATAGCTGAATATAGTGCTATTCCTCATTTCATTTACAATTGGAGTCAGCTGGTTTCCCGTTACCAAACGAGAGTATTTATTTTTTGTGTATGCCTGAAGGCAAGCGAGTATTTCTCCTTATAGATATTGCAAACAGACAGTAATTTTAGTTAAAACGTGATGATTTATATCTACAGTTTGACAAGCATAACCTGTTGTCTCTCACGGCTTGGGAATTGAGTTAAAACTCTCAGGAAAGGTTTTTTTGGGGAAGGGGTAAAGGGAACTATGAATTTGTGTCTAGAGCAAGGGAGTAAATTATTTTTTAACTGATCCTCATAAAAGAGTGCACGCTAGATTTTTTTTCCTTTTTATGGCTAGTTTCCCTATAAAGTATCATAGGCTATCTAGAGCAAGGGAGTAAAGTATTTTTTAACCGATCCTCATAAAAGAGTGCACGCTAGATTTTTTTCATTTTTATGGCTAGTTTCCCTATAAAATATCATAGGCTGCGGTCTAGGAGGTTACAAGGCTGAGGGTCCTAGTTAATTTTAATGCAAATAATTTTTTGGAGAAGTAACAATTAGGCTAATAATTCAGTAGCTGTAAAAATATATTAATCCCCGTGTTTACTATGTGCAAAAAGCCTAACAGATAATTTTAACCAACTAATTATTTTGAAAGGGTTTTATCGTCTTAAGGATAAAGACCAATATATAAAAGTCATATAATACTAACTACTAATAACTACTAATAGTCAATAGTCATATGACTTATAGTCATAACTACTAATAACTCACTGCAGCACCAAGCGGCTCAAACACAGCTACACCAACACAGCTACACACGATCCCCCTCCATCCCAACCTATTCAACGTATTACACCTCCCAGGAAGGTCTGATTTCCCTTAAATCTGTCCTTACGACATCCTGCCACCCCAACTGGGAGAGACCTCTTTTCGTTTGGCCCTAGATGGCCTTCTTTTTGTATTTTAACAATTTCCATATGCTCTTAGCTTTTGATGGGTAAACTGATCATTTTTGGATATTCAGGAAAGTCATACATGCCAAAGAAAGGTCATAAAAGAGGCATACAGGCCTGCAAATGTTGATTTTGGTTTTAAATATTCATGCTTTCACCTATATAATCAATTGTTGGCTTCTGACTTCAATTATTAATTTTTTCGTTTACACACTCGTATATCTGTTTACTTGTTAAATTTATTTATTTGATTTCAGTCAAATTGCAATGAATATTTTAACAAATGCGGGTACAAATGCAGCTATCCTTCTCATTAAAGAGCAAATCCTTGAAGGAAGAGTTACCGGGGAAAGACGAAGCCAATCTATTTCTATCCTACCCATTACTCTGAAGACTCCTACAATTGAAATTTTGAGTGAATTAGTGGTAAGTAGTCATTTACCTTTGTAAAACATACTATCTTACAGCCAGGAACACTCATGGAAATTTTTATCGAAATTTGAAT
>JAQQPU010003374.1:0-29876 GCA_029168905.1 Artemia sp. Kazakhstan ARC1039 | reverse complement strand
ATATAATCAAACCTGTTATCATCAAATCTTACATTAAATTGAAAAAGTTGAAAAATTTCACTGATGGTATAGAACTGAAAATAATGGTATAGAGCCGGATTTTTGCTCTAACTGATATGTTCTCTAGGGACTAAGTTTTATGAAGATAATTCCAGCAGCACAGTCAATTACCTAAAATCATAATATCATGTGTGAGGAAGATTGGACAATTGCTACTCACTTACTCGAATGGAAAACGAGGTCTATTTCTCCTTTATTCCTCCTAGAGCTCACTCCTTTACAGTGGCTTTATCAGTAATGTGATGTTATCAGTAATCATCATTAGCAATCAGGATGATATCAATAATCAGTAATTTGTTATCTTCTTACTTATTTTTCTTTGTATATAAAACGACTTAAAACAGTTTTAGTCAATTTGGAATTTGGCCCAGCCTCTTTTGGCCACATTTACAGTCATTTCTGATTACAGAACGTCCCATATAGCAACTAAACTTTGGACAAAGACCTGACAAGTACCCCTCTACACGTTTGCTGGAGAAATTGTTGAAACAAGGGCATGATTAGTTGGTTTTGTCAAGTTGCTTGAGATATGGAAGTAACCATAATGAAAATTAAATTAATCATACAATTTATACTTTTCAAGCATCAGCATAGCGGTGCGTCAAAACGCTGCATAAGCGACTGAAGAGAGTTCTATGGCAATGTTATTGCCACCACATTGGCACTGTTTAAAAATACCACAAAAATCAGTGATCAATGTCAATGTTAATGAATAGTGTCAACAATGTCAATATAACAATAGCCCCTGATACCTCATAACCCGATTTTAAATATACTTGAGCTATTCCCAGTGGTTTCTCCGCGAGTGATCGGAGTGGAGTCTCAGTACAGATGAAAAATGTAATCAGTGATGGGCCATGTCTAGGATGGGCGCTGTAGTAGAAAATAGCTATCTGGGAGAACAATTTGCTACGCATTTTTTACCCTGGAATATTTTTCGTTTTTTTATACTTATTTGAAAATACCGTATGGTTATACTTCCTTAATTTTCGAATCTGAAAAAGAACACATAAAAATGTAGTTTATCTAAAGGAGAGCATTAGGAGATGTCTGTAAACTATTCTAATTTTGGATAACCCATTCTACAATGCTACTTTTACTCCATTTTTAATTTTAGGATCTACTGGAATCAAAAGTTGCAAAAGAAGATGAAATATTTGAAGCAACGTTGGCTTTGTCCGTCAGCAATATTATTTATCAAGCCTGTGTCAATAAGACATTGAGTCGTCGCCTTTATCCAACCCTGGTAATGGGTGATTTTTGCTCTCCTAACGAGCCTCTTATCGTGAAAAAGCTTATACCGTATTTTGCTGAGAAGATTGAATCATCGAAATGTAAGTAGACTTTCTGTGACTGTGGTAACCAGCCGTTTTCTTTAGTTTTTAGAGTAGAAACAGACTTTATTGTCTGGTAGGCATTCACGCCATAGTCAATGAAGCAATAGTGTTAACTTAACAAAAAAAAACTTCCATCCACCTTTTTTCAGTTTCATCAATCTCATAGATGAGGGTACTGGGGCTGATTTAATCATCAAGCAGTTTAGTGGTAACGAACTGCAAGTAAGGAGTGACCAGGCTTATCAATAGCCAAAAACTTAAAAACAGAATTTTCATACCCAAAGACACATCAAAAGAATTGGCTTATTATGATGATTCCAAATATATAAGTTTCATTAAGTTTAGTCGTACCCATCAAAAGCTACGAGCCTGAGAAAATGTTTCATGATACTAAAAAAAGGGAAAGATCCGCTAAAAGTCATAGAATTCTAATGAAAATTACACTATCAGATTCAGCATATCAAAAACCCCTACTGTAGAGGATTCAATCTCCTATCTGCAAAAATGTAGCATTTTGTATTTTTTTTCTTTTGTTGCCAGAAGGGAGATCACGGATGCGTGTTTATTTTTTTCCCCAGGGGTGATCCTATCGACCCAGTGGCACTAGAATATCAGGAGAGGAGTCGTCGAAATTGTCCGATGAAAATTTTGCGATAGCCGTTTTGCTCAGCATAGTTGAAAGGCCGAATAACTATGCCTGTCGAGATACAACGATCCGAAATTTACCATTTGCTTACTTAGAGTATTTGTTATTGGGAAGTACGTATACATTTTTGGGTAGGGGTGGGAATTTTCTGCTGAGGGTAATTTCAACGGGGAGAATTTTTCATGGGGAGGGAAATTTCCCGGGGGTGAATTTTTCAGGGGATATTTTACAATGGGAAAATTTACCAGAACTCTTATACGAAATTGCGGAAAGGTGAATTTCTCAATTTCATCTTTCCCCATGGACTCTGGGGGTCACTCCGAATTCTTATACGAAATCTATTCAACGCAGTTAATGAAAAAAAGGAAGGTAAGCACAAAGACAAATTCAGTATTCTAATTACAAGCACATTGTTATTCTTCCAAACTTTTATCTACATCATTTTTAAGTTCAAAATTTCTTCTTAAATAAACTAATTTGTTTCCTACTGAAAGTAAGTGAATGTTTCAATAATTCTTTTGTTTATTTTTGGGTTTTTGTTTCAACCGGATTTATAAAGGCGTTACTACAAGTGTTTCTAAATTATCCTATTTTCCAAATCCTTTTATAATGCACATTAAATTAATTATAGCATCCATCTGACTTAAAAAAAAACATAAGTAAAAAACATTCAAAAATTAAATTAAAAAACATGTTTTTTTAACTGACAGTAAGGAGCTACATTAAAACTTAAAACTAACAGAAACTATTCCTTATATGAAAGGCTCTGTCCCCTCCTCACCGCCCATCTCTGTACACTAGAGTTTTTTTTTATTAATTTAAAAAGTAGAGTTATGACAAAAAGTCAAACTTTAGCTAGAAAAGTGGGGCTTCGAAGAGGGGACTGCGCCTTTCATATACGGAATAGTTTCTGTTACTTTTGATTTTTAATGTCGCTCCTTACTTTCAATTAAAAAAACTTTGTTTTTATTTAATAAAATAAAAGTTCTAATGTCCTTCTTACGGTTGAAAACGATCGGGGAATGCCTCCAAGTGCTCCTGTAGCCACTTATGGCATCAAATCGAAACATCTAGAAGCTGTTTTAATCAAAACGTTTGAACGCTCCAAAAACTGCGCCTGTACTGGTGTCATTATTGATATATCCCCAGGTCCAAGGGCTTTAAATTATGCAAATACACTCTTCAAAACAGATGTTTCATAGTTAAATTTTAGTAGAAAGGACTGAGAAACAACCTGAGGCAGGCGGAATCTGGGTGAGGAGTTTCTTTTGGGAAAAACATTTTCCGTGCCAGGGTTTGCCATAAAATTTTAAGAAAAAGAGAGGCACAAGGTAATTATCCTGCACTCAAATGTTCCTAAAATGGCTTTTTTTTAGAAGAAGAGAATATGGAATATTAAATTCTTTGAAAATCATTCAGAGGTGGAGCCGGGGCTTATCCCTTATTTAGAAAGGTAGTACTTAAATCTTCTTAAAATCAGAGTGGTACCAAGATTTCAATCTAAATAATTTCAGGGTCCTAATCAGGACCATGGGCAAAATCCCTTCTACATGGCAAATTTCATAACCATCATAACCTTTGATTGTGATTTGTGATTTTCATAACCATTGTAATTTGTGATTTGTGATGTGTGATTTTCATAACCATTGTCTAAAGAGCGAATTTTAAATATACTAAGCAATGATAAGAAAATAAAATGACGAGGTGAAATCTAAATACTATCTAATTATTAATTTCGGTTCAAAATTTATAGATAGCTCTGTTTCTAACCTTTCTTATTTTTGCTTACCCACAGAAGTTTTTAACCCAAATTGGACCTTTGATACCAAGGTCTTTGCTCTTTGGGATCCAAAATCAGGATAGCAGCTTATTAAATTTGGGCTCCAGATTCACCTAAAGTCAGGATAGCAGCTTGTGGATTTTTACCCTAGGAAAACAAATAACTCAAATAAATGGGATGATTGTATCTCCCGTATATAAGGTAGAGCAACCATGGATACTTTTTAGCAAAATAAATGTTTAATTCTTATAACCGTATATTCGGTTCTTGGGGAAGAAGGAAGGGGCGGTAGTTGTAAACCAACAACAATTCGTCTTTATTTTTAGTTCCATCTGTTTTATTTACATCTTTTCCTTACATTACAGTTTTAGCCACCAAAGATCCTATTGGTACCTTGAATACATGGAAGTATTATAGTGCCATCTATATATACCATTATAATATTCTTGAGCACTGAAACTAAAAGTAATGATCCAGTCGGTATGCTTTGTTCTTTAATGTCGTTTAAACTACTTTATGGATTTTCCTCTGCCCAGAAATCAGAGATAGGCAAGCCCGATTTCAGATACATTAAAAAAAAAAAAAATTAACCGAAAGTAAGGAGCGACATTAAAACTTAAGCGAACAGTAATTTTTCTGTTCGCTTACTCTACTTTTTAAAACAATAAAAGCTTAGGCGTAAAGAGCGAGGCGTTGAGAAGGAGACAGCCCCTTTCATATACGGAATAATTTCTGTTCGTTTAAGTTTTAATGTCACTCCTTATTTTAAGTTAAAAAAAACTGGTTTTTTTATTTAATTTCTGAATGTTTTTGAATTAATGCAGGTTTTGAATTTGGCTCACCGTGCATGAATAATTAAAACGAAATTTGCACATTAATTTATTTTTTTTTTTTGGCTAAATGGCTTTCTCAAAATTATTCCTCATATGACAATCTAGGGCTTTTTTTTATTATGTATGTAAAGGAGGTTGCTTCCTCCTTAGCCCCTCACTGTTTACGCTAAAATTTAAATTAGTACTTAAAAAAAAGCAAATTATTGTTCGAATTAAATGGCCCTTGTGTTTTATGAGTCATTATTAAAGAATTGGGACAAAATTCAAACTTTAGCGTAAAGAGCGAGGCGTTGAGCCCCTTTATATACGTTTTATACATTTATATATGCTTCGTTTTAAGTTTTAATGTTGCTCCTTACTTTCAGTTGAAAAAACTTCTTTTTTATTTAATTTTTTATCTTTTTGAATAATACCAGGTAGTCTGGCCTAACCTCCACCGAGAAACCCCCTATCCACGGAAATATCCTCTAGATAATTCAATCCCTGTGAAAATTTACCCCGGACAATTACTGTAACCCACTATGCGCGTAAAATTGGGTCGGAAAAGAGCAAGCAAGATATATAAACATAATTTTATATAAGAATTCTGGCAAATTCTCCAGTGTATAATTTCCCCTGACAAGTTCACTCCCTAGAAACTTCTCTCCCCATGGCAAGTTCCGCACTGGAAAAAAAAAAACAGCAAGAAATTTGCCCCCACCCAACCAAAAATGTATGCCTACATCCCAATGACAAATAGTATTTGCAAACAATGGACAAGTTTTATAAGTTAAAGACCTTTCTACTGGGGCTGTGGGGGTCATGCTATACCTAAATGCTTGATGAGTAAGATTATACTTAATAAAATTTAAATATTTGAAATCAGCATAAAAAGCTGATTCTTTTGAAATATATATTGATGTCGTAATGATGTAAAACTCCTTTTTTTAGAGTTTCGGCTACTATTGAGCCGGGTCGCTCCTTATTTACAGTTCATTTGATTAAACGGCCCTTGTGTTTCAGGAGTCATTATTAAAGAATTGGGACAAAACTCAAACTTTAGCGTAAAGAGTGAGGCACTGAGGAGGGGGCAACCCCCTTTATATACGTAATAATTCCTATTCGTTTTAAGTTCTCATGTTTCTCCTTACTTTTAGTTGAAAAAACTTGTTTTTTTATTTAATTTCTGATCGTTTTTTTAAATAATGCGTGGAAATTTGGCCCCACCTCAATGTAGAAACCCCGTCCCCAGGGAAATATCCTCAAGACAATTCAATCCCGGTGAAAATTTACCCCGGACAATTATTCTTAACCATTCCGTGCGTAAACTTGAAAAGAGAAAGTAATACATATACAAAGAATTTTGTATAAGAATTCTGGCAAATTACCCCAGTGTATAATTTCGCCTGACCAGTTCACTCCCTGGAAACTTCCCTCTCCATAGAAAATTTCCTCTGTGGAAAAACCCCCTGCAGAAATTCTCCCCCCCCCCCCCCCCGTACGTATGCGCCTACATCCCGATAAAAAATACCTTACCTTATACCTTAGATCCTCCTGTGCCTCCAGAGGCGCTCAGGGCATTCAAGAAGAGTTGCCAGTCATCTTTCCTCTCTGAAGCCACCCAGAGATCTTCCCATTTCATCTTAGATTGAGGCCTTGAGGTTTGTGAGGTCAGCCCGGTAGCTGCGTCGTAGGGTGTTTTTGGGGCGTCCTCTTCTTCTGGTACCGCGTGGCTGCTACTGAAGGACGACCTTCGGTACTCGAGTTTCGGGCATGCGGATCACATGACCTAGGTATCTCCACCTCCTATATATGATTACTTTGGTTACCAGTGGCTGAGATGCCTTCTGTCGTATAGTAGCGTTTGCTACCTTTTGGGACCATTGTATAATTAGAATGCGCCTTAAACACAAGTTTTCGAATGCGAGGTGTTTCTTTTCAAGTATTTGATCTATTTGCCAAGTTTCAGTACCATAACAAAGCGCTGAGAGAATGTTGAACAGCCTCAGCTTGAGTTGGAGAGAGCACTTCGGGCTGCGCCAAATTTGAGACAGTTTCTTGAAAGATACATTAGCCTGGCCGATTCTTAACTTGACTTGTCACTGACATGATCCTGAATTGTGGATGGTACTTCCTAAGTACTTGAACTCTACGACTTGCTCTGTTGTCAGGCTATTGCATCGTAGGTCGAGTGGAGATCCAGTGTTCACCATACTTTTTGTTTTGTTGGTATTTAACTTAAGGCCAAAAGTTTCGGCAGCGTCCATGACTTGGTTAAGGTAATGCTGGAGCTTTTGTTTGCGGGACTCTAGGAGGCTGATATCGTCAGCAAAATAAGCATCTCCGAGTCTCTTATTATCCAACTGAATCCCATGTCTGTCTCAGGTCCGGAGAATATAATCAGTGACAAGAATAAATATCAGTGGTGATAGCACACAGCCCTGTTTCATCCCTGTCATGATACGGAGGTAACCGGTACTCCCTTCACTCGTCTTCACGCAGGAGGCTTCAATGATTCGAATGAGCTTATCAGGAATACGATAGTATTGGAGAACCATCCAAAGCATTTGGTCGATCTACCGAGTCGACAGCTTTTTTGAAGTCTATAAAGACCAAGTAAAGCTTATTGCGCCATTCCTTCGCTTCTTCTAGCAGAATTTTAAGAGTAAATACAAGATCACCTCGTGATCGATTTGGCCGGAATCCATGCTGCTCCTCTCGGAGATGTTCGTTCAACGCTGGTTGGATTCTGTTAAGAATTACAGTTACAGTAGTTTGCTAGGTATAGATACAAGGCTGATACCTCGCCAGTTTTCACACTTTGCAGTGTCGCCTTCTGTGAATATTTTGACGAGAGTACTTTTTGCCTAATCCTTAGGAATTTCTTCAGTTCTCCAAATTATACGTGGCCCATACGGTTATGCATGCAGCTACTGAGTATTTAATTATTTCAGCTGCAATTCGGTCTTCCCCAGGGGACTTTTCAGCTTTTTAGAAACATATAGTATCTCCCCAACAAATGATACTTTAATATCGCCGGCTAGATTTAGAAATGGCATATCTGGTATACCTGGAGGATCAGCAGGTGGTGGTCTATTTAATAAATTTTCGAAATGCGTCGCCAAGGCTTCGTGCACTTTATGAGGGCGAGTAAGAAGTCGTCGAAACTTATCTTTGACGGATCTATCTGTCATTGGACGTCTTCCAACTATCTCATTGGTGATGCGGTACACTGACCGAGAGTCTCCTCGTTTAGTAGCTTCTCTAGCCTTCTGAGCTTTCTGTTCAAGGCTACTGCGTTTATCAGCACAGACGCTCTTCTTTATAGTTTTATCAAGCACAGCATACTCCAGTTCAAGAGGGTGTCGCCCATCAGGGGAAAGAGTGTCGAGAAGAGATTTCTTCTTGTCAGTCCTCTCCTCAATCAGATCCCACGATTCGACGGAGATCCGTCCATACTTTGGCAAATTTTTCATACCAAGCGTTCCGTAAGAAGTATCATTGTAGGTTTTTTCTGATTACATTCCAATCTTTTTCTCAAATCTGTTGGTCAGTTTTAACACAAAATGCAACCGAATTTCTAAGTAACTCAGTTTTTTGCAGTTATAGGGTGATTGCCTAGCTGTCCTCACCTTTCTCGGGGCTGACAAATTTACTCTGATTTTTTCAGCAATCAGGCTATGGTCAGGGAAGATATAAACACCTCTAATCGCTCGCACATCATACAGCGACGTCTGCTACTTCTTACCAATAAGAAAGTGGTCGATCTGTTTTTTTTTGTGTCGATTAGGTGAAGTCCAGGAGTGAGTATATCTCTATGGACGAAGAAAAAAGGGGTGGGGAAGGAGGCCTAGTTGCCCTCCAATTTGTGTTCACTTAAAAAGTGCACTAGAACTTTTAATTTTCGTTAGTATGAGCCCTCTCCCGATATTCTAGGACCATTGAGTCAATACAATCACTCCTGGGAAAAACAACAACAAATAAACACGCATCCGTGATCTTTCTTCTGCCAAAAAATACAAAATTCCAAGTTTTGCAGACAAATTTTGCAGATTCGAAAATTCATGAAAGTTTGTTTCAAATTTTTTAACATTTGATGGGTAAGACTAAACTTAATCAAATTTAAATATTTGAAATCAGCATAAAAAGCAAATTCTTTTGATATATCTGTTGATATCAAAATTGTGTATTTTAGAGTTTCAGTTACTATTGAGCCGGGTCACTCCTTACTTACAGTTCGTTACCACAAACTGTTTGATTAAAATTTCTCCGGTACCACAGTAAGCCACAACTCCAATATTATATCCAAAGTGGCCCAACCTGTGTTCCATGGAATCGACTTTAGTTTTACCTCTCAGTTTTACCTCTCATGGATCAGAGGCATTTGAATAATCCTTATTGAAAGAACCAAGTTTTTTGTCTAAAAATTGTAGTCAAACAGTTCGTGGTAACGAACTATAAGTAAGGAGCGATCCGGCTCAAGAGTAACCGAAACTCTAAAAAAACGGAATTTTGATACCAATAGATACTTCAAAAGAATCATATTTTTATACTGATTTCAAATTATATAAATTTCATCTAGGTTAGTCTTAGCCATAAAAAGTAACGCGCCTTAGAAAATTTGCCTTATTTTCGAAAAAAAGAAGGAAACACCCCCTGAAAGTCATAGTGCTTTAATGAAAATAACACCATCAGATTGAGCGTATCAGAGAACCCAACTAGAGAAGCTTCAAGGTCCTGTCTGAAAAAATGTGGAATTTTGTATTTTTTGCCAGAAGAAAGATCACGGATGGGTCTTTATTTGTTTTTTGTTGTTTTTTTTCCAAGGGTGATCGTATCGACCCAGTGGTCCTAGAATTTTGCGGGAGGGCTCATTCGAACAGAAATTAAAAATTCTACGGCCCTTTTTAAGTGACCAAGAATTGGAGGACAACTAGGCCCCCTCCCAAGCTCATTTTTTCCTAGTCACCTGATCAAAATCTTGAGATAAACATTTTTTTCAGCATAGTCGAAAATCTACTAAATATGTCTTTGAGGATGACTTAATCTCCCGCAGTCCCCGGGGGAAGGTCTACAACTTATGAACCTTGCCCAATGTTTACATATAGTATTGGTTTGAAGTATACAGAAGTTTTCAGGGTAATTTTTGCTGGTAGTGGGGGGGAGGTTCTCGGGTCACGTGGGAGGATCTTTCCATGGAAGAGGTTTTCATGGGGGAGGGACATTACTATGAAGGGGGTGCCGGATTTCCTAGCATTATTTAAAAAAAAACATCAGAAATTAAATTTAAAAAAAAACAATTTTTTCCACTGAAGGTAAGGAGCAACATGAGCGAAGCGTTGAAAAGGGGACAGCCCCTTTCATATATGGAATAATTCCTGTCCCTTCTAATTTTTAATGTCGCTCCTTACTTTCAGTTAAAAAAACTTGTTTTTTATTTAATTTCACTGAGAGTCAAAATTAAGATTTTTTCTTGAAGAGCCAAAATATCTTGTTCTTATGCAAGTTCTTTGGCTGGATATAAATCCCTAATTTTATAAATCCCTAATTTAGAAATAAATCCCTAATTTTATGTTATCCATGTTTTTTTAAGAACAATATCATTAGTTCATTTTTGATTTCAGAATTTTTAAGGGTTGAAGGTTAATTGTTAAAAGCTAAAGGTAATTGGTTGTAGAATGCACCAAAATTAAATATATCTAGCTTTTAACTGCTCAAACTTCAAGATCAAGCAATTTGATATTTATTTTTTTAAGTGTAGACGGTATTTAAGCACTCATATTAGTTTAAGAATTTGAAAGTTTTGGTACCAGCTACGGGAGAGGAAGTGGAATTAAAAAAATCACAAAAAAACTTTTATTATTTTTGTACAGTTTCTAAAAGCGATATTTCATGTTAAATTTAGAGATCTGACTAATTATTTTTCCAGGCCCGTGGGTTTTTTTTTGTAATAACCTTGAACTTTTATTACTCAATATTTAGTTGGAATTAGCGTAAATAATGGATGCTAAAAAGTTTTTTTTTATTTAGTATGTAAAGCTGCAGTAGGACCATTTTTAGAGGCTTTTTTGAATATGTTTAGCTTGTAACTGCTCAAACTTCAAGATTAAAGTGGTATAATTTTTTCTAAGAAATATACTAGAAAATATAAAAACTGAAAATTATAAAGCATTTAAAGTAATCGTATTTGATTTCATTTTCAAAATTGCACAAGCAGGGCTTGGAAATTTCTTGAACCAAGTACATCAGTGTAATTACTTTTGGCGTTGATACTAAAACTGTGGCTTCATCAGACAGTTTTATGACCCTTTGGTGCATTTTTCCACAATTAAATGGTATTAATAGCTCAAATGGTGCTTTTGAACTGTGACATTTTGAAAAATAAGCGTCCAATAACATGCATTCCTGTTTCAGCAACATTTGAAAAAATGGCTTTCCTGACTGCTCTTGGCAACCTTGGACATGAGGGAATCCTACCAGTCTTGGCCAGTGTTGTTGAATGTGAAGAAGAATTGGAGCACTCTCTGAGGAGATGGCATACCAAACATGGTCTTCCATCAGAATTTTCAGCTTACAAGGTAAAAGGGCTACTCGCACGCAGTTGCTGTTTTTTTTTTCTTTTTGCCGGCTAAAGATTTGTCCGAGTTTTATCGATTTCATTTTGCGGCTCGAAGTTCGTAACTTTTATTTGATGTGTGTCTAATTTGTCGCTTTAAGTAATTAAAAAACCTAAATATATTGTAAACTTCTCATTTATGCTAAAATTTATAAATTTAACATCAAACGAGAAACTATAGAAGACGGTCAAACGAAGACATTTTTTTCTAAATATTTTTTTTTTTACAAAAATATTCACCATCGATAGACGTGCAATACGCGAAGTCTATTTTTCCTTTCTTTTCTTCACATACCAAATTCATGATTAGCAACGTAACGCCATCTAGCTATGAGCATAAAGCTTTTGAAACTACGAAAGCATTTGAATTTAGTCATAATACTCTCTCTATCTCTCTCTCTCTCTTTCTCTCTCTCTTTCTCTCTCTCTCTCTCTCTCCCTCTCTCTCTCTCTCTCTCTCTCTCTCTCTCTCTCTCTCTCTCGGTATTTCTCTCTTTCCCTCCCTCCCCCTCTCTCTCTTTCTCTCTCTCCTCTCTTTCACTGATGAATTATTTTGATCTCTCTTAATAATTATAACTGAAAGGTTAGCAACGCATTCGCAACAAAAGAGAAGAAAATAGATTTAAAAGTATTCTTAGAATTTATTATTCTAG
This sequence comes from Artemia sp. Kazakhstan ARC1039, assembly GCA_029168905.1. Taxonomy (NCBI): domain Eukaryota; kingdom Metazoa; phylum Arthropoda; class Branchiopoda; order Anostraca; family Artemiidae; genus Artemia; species Artemia sp. Kazakhstan ARC1039. The sequence continues at coordinate 17,972 of JAQQPU010003374.1, read as the reverse complement.
AAAGGAGCAAAGAGAAGTCATGAACTCGATAAAGAAGAGATTGAAGAATTGGTTGAGCTATCAAGGTTCAAACAAGGTGCCTGGTCAAAGAAATATTTTGAGGATCTAGTCTTAGGAAAGAAAACAAAACGTAGCCTAAGAGCCTTTTATGAAAATGAATATGCCAAATGTAAGTAGTATATTTTCATGTTGTCCTTTAGATTTGGTAATCATTTGAAAAGCCCGTGAAATCGTATTTCAGGAAAAAGGCTTTTGAGGTTTTGTGACGAAATCCCTTTAGAAATTACTAACTTATTTACTTTTGTTCATAAATATATAACAACGGTGAATCGGAAACTGACCAATCAGAAATAAGACCAATTTTAAAGGACGAATTTGCTAGATTATCGGCAAGCAATGAACACAATACAGGTACGCACTTATTCATTCATGTCTGAGTTGGACAAATATTGTCATGATTGAAAATAATCAAAAATTCAAAAAGCAAACGAATATTTTGTATTATAAAAGAACTACTGGAAAACTATATACATATTCGTATTTCTTGGAGGACAGTAGGGAGGGCCCAAAAACCCAACCCATTTCTTGCACATCTGTCTGATATTGTTTAACATGTGTTTAAAGAAAACGGTCTTGGTTTGCTGTTACTATGGAGGGAAATAAGATTGGAGCACGAACACCCTGGCAAATATGGGGTTGAGCTGCTATATTTGACTATCGGTTGTTTCAAAACGTCAGAAAATAGACTTGTTTCGCTCTAAGGCTAAACCGTAAAACCTAAACCATAAACTATGTAAAACTTAAAGAAAACTATTTCATTAAGTTTCTCAAAAAAAAATGTGCTGACAGAACTTAAAATTTTCCGAAACCAAGTGTTTTTCAAGAAAAATTAAACCAGTTCATTTGCGGCACATTTGTTAATTATATATTAGAGTACCAAAGATATCAAAATAAAAACATTTTAAAACATTTTTCGCCCATGCATTCATTTTATTATTGCTCATATCTGAAAATCGTGATTTTCTAAGTTTTTTTTTGGCTGTTGCAAAATTACGAAGTTTTCCGGATAGTGCATATTTTTTTGGTTTTGGCACGTTTAACAGTGTAAGCACATAAGAATAACTAATTAGTTAGATTTGACAACGCTTTTCGTCCAAGGAAATTCAACAGTTAATAACCATTATCATCTTTTCTTTTTTTTTTTTTTTTTTTAACTGTGTTTATTGACTCTGCAGTGGAAATTTGGCCTGTCTAAACTTATGATAACCGTTTTTCGGAGATCCGTATTGTCTTGTCTATTGAGTCTCAAAGCCAATTATATCTTCAATGGGAAATTCCAATTTCTTAAGCTATAAGGGGACATGTGTTCTTACCCTATTTTTTACTGATTCTTACCCACGTTTTTTTGTTCAATTTGGCACCCCTTACTGCCAAAAACTACCTAACAGCGGTTGGAGGTCTTTTTCAATTAAAAATTGAAAAATAAGTTCATATGGAGTTAGGTAACAAAATAAAATAACAAAAAATAATACATAAAAATAATTTAAAAAAAATACTTAAAAATTTATTATAATAAAAAATCACAATAATAATAAAAATAATAAAATTATACTAAATAATATATAATAATTATAATAAGAAATAATAATAATAAGAAATACTAAAGAAAATAATAAAAAAAATTTATTATGTAAAAAATAAAAAAAAATGATAAAATAAAATAATAATAAAATTGACATTTCAATTAAAAATTGAAATGCCGATTTTATTTTATTTTTTAACGTAAAACTGTTCATATTTTTTCTAATTATTTCTGCCTCCAATAAGTAGAGATCTTCTGTATACGTAATAAAAACATTACTGCTGTCAAATTTATATATGAGCTTTTTATTGCTGTATTTATCGATACCATTGCAAACTTACGCTTGGAAAAGTGCAAAATCTGTCATGATTATCCAGCACCAAAGAAAAACAGCTAAAAAACAATTTCAGCATCCACAGAATAGAGGGCGAACCGAAAAGTTGCTCTTGAGGTACCAAGAGCATTGAAAATAAACTCTCGTTCTTTAGATTGGTGAAGTGGAGAATTGCACAACCATATATATTTCAAAGAATTGTAAAAAATTGGAAATTCGATTTTTAGTTAACAAGATATTCATCTGCAGTTATGATAATTTTGGCAGGGGCAGGCAGAAATTAAAAAAAAAAAAAATGTTGGTGAAAATTCAGCAAACAATAAGCTAAAAATATATTTGTAGCTTTCCTTTGATGGTGCAGCTATTTTTTAGAATCTTGATGATTATTAATGGTTGCATTTCTACAGATGAAAAACGTTGTCAAATTAATTAACTAGTTTTCCTTATTTATTTTCACAGGTTACAATAGCAACACTGACAACATGTGGTATTGCTCTAAAAACCTCATAATTTTGGAAAAAAAAGAAACATTTAGGAAATCACAGATTTCAGGTATGAATGCACCTAAAATGGGTCCAGGGACAAAATTGTTTCTGATTTGATCTCCTTTTTATTTAAATAAGTGCGAATTTTGAACAAAAGCAATATTATTACAAATGATATTCTATAAAGAAATAAAAAAATAGCAACAGGTTACTGATCCGAACTCAAGGTATATGACTATGGGTTTCAGTACTCTTAATCTCTTACCAAGACCTAATGGGAATTTCACTAAGACTCCTTAAAGCTTCCTTACTCTCCTGTTATGTTGTCCAGATTACAGTCGGAAAAATTTTCCCCGGATTTAATGAAACTCAAAAGCTGTTTTTAGGAAAACATGTGTTAATTTTAACTTTGAAGTTAGCATTAACTTTAAAAAGGTTAACTTTAATGCATCTTGAGAGTATCTAATTTCTAGATCTAGTATCATATAATTAATTAATTTATGAATCTTGGAAACTCACAATAAAGTAATGTTTGAATTCTTTGTTACCTGGTATACAAAATGATTTTCTTTTTTTTAACAAAAACTTAAATCTTTGTAGATCCAAGAGGAGAAGAAGAAGAAGAACTAGAGATTTCAGAGTCCTTAAGAAAAAGACATGGCATTCCAAGACATGAAAAAATTACTATCAATACTCTCAAGAAATACAACATACCGAAAGATAAAGTTCTCAGATCCGGTAAGTAGCCCTGGTGATAATTGAATGAAAAAGATCCTAAATATTAGTGAAGCATGTCGTGAGAGGTAGGTGTAGTGATAATGAGGAAATCATAAGAGATGAAGTTCAAGCCCTCTATGAGAGAAAACAACCAATACAGTCTCATATTACTCAGAAAAACCATACAATTTGTCTAGCACCTGCTATTTTTTCTAGAAGAAAGCCCGCTTTGCGGGCTTTTATCATCTCATCCTGATCGCTTCACTTCTTCTCATAAATTTGACCAAGCTTCGTTTCGGGCCACAACCCTTGAATTGGTCCTCGCTTCACTTAGGCTATCGACTATTGTAGCCTTGTTCTATGCAGTGATATTGTCAGGTTTTCTTCTGTTTTTATATTTTAGTCGATAGTCATTTTCACCATTGCAAGGGTGACATGCAGGAATTTAACGTTTCTAGCTTCACTATTTAAAATGTTTTCCAGTGTATGCAAAGACAAACATACATACTTGAATTTATATCAAGACTGATTCTAAGTTTGAGATTTCTTTTATTAGGAAGGTGTTTTATTCTTCAGCGAAAAAAATATACGAATAAATAATTCCTAACTGTGAATTGTGAAAACATTTATCATATAGGAAAAAAACATATGATAAAATATTCAGGAAAAAAAAATCAGTATAAATCTGATATTTAATGCTTTATAAAAATGCTTATTTGATACGTAGTATTCCACACATCTTGAAACAAAGTCATTTCTGTATGCTTGTTTTCAGAAAGTCGAAGGCTTTTCGAAGATGAAGAAGAAGATGTCGAGATACCTCACGAAGTACGCCACAAATTCGGAATTCCAGCTCACGAGAAAAAAGTTAATGCTGGAATCCTCAGGAAGTACGGTGTTCCTGCGGAAGAAATAGAAAGACTCTCAAAGAAAAACAGAGGTGACTCATTCAATTTGATTCTGTAAATGAAAGGTTAAATTAAGTTCGACAGCTTTTTACTGATGAAAAGAAGCGGTAACGAATAATCACCAATTATTCAAAAATTATATTGGAATAGTATATAATACTAATACTAGGGAAAATGCTTATATAAGTATTTTCAAGGGAGGGCGAAGATTTTAAACAAGACAAGTTGTTCTCGTGTCACAAAAAATAGCTTTCTCAGTTTTAAAAACTATTTAATTTTTTTTGAATTTGGAGGTAGCGTGGCTCATTGGCATTCCACCAAATATTACCTCTAGCAGGTCATAGAATATTTCTTCTTTGTGGGTGACCGGGATAATAAGCAATGATTATCTTCATGAAAGATGTTAAAATCAGCATATTGCTTAGAAGATACACTGAGATTTACACTTGAATATCTCTAAACTCATATGTTTAATCCTAACATAAACGATCTTGGGTCACCTATATTGTCTCAAACCAGTCGTAACTGTGACGTAATGCTCATCTTTCCCCAATACCCTTTAATGGATTATGCTTTTAACATTATATGTTTGTTTGTGGGTAGGTTGGGGTTAACATATGCCCTTTGTACTCAGCTTATAGCCCTTAGACGCTATGGTAGGTACCAATGCAATTGGATGTTCATCTCTGGTAGTGGGTGCTTAAGAAACGTCTTGTGAGCAATAAACTGAATCCTGAACTCTAAAACTAGCCGAAATCAAGCTGACTTGCATTAACAACAAAAGCTTTTCATCAAGTTCAATGGTTTTATTGAATCTCCAAAACACTAAAATACTACCATTAACAAATAGGTCACAAGCAGCCCTCTTTTCATCAACAAGCAGCCCAAGAATCCTAATCCCAATCCTTTGGCCCATTTCCATTTTATATATTTTAAGCCAATCAGAGTTCTTCTATGTTCAAGTTACTGACCTACCAAAACATGAACTACTTCTTAAGGTAGCAATTAATTTGCGTGGTTCCAGACCTCAAATCATAGATTGATGGTTCAGACTATTAACCCATTAATTTATCTTTAACCAGATTTTATCTGGCCGTAACTTTCTTTACTCTATATATGTCAACTGTCTAACATATTTTTAATAATTAAGATAATTTCTATATATTTCGACTTCCTTGTCACATTCTCAGTATGCATACAACAAAATATTTTAGTATAACAGTTATTATTCTGACGCTTTTTTGGGGAATATTTGATTTTTCCCCCTCTGTGTCCTTTTTTATTTCAATATTCTTGGCCCATGTTTTGCATTTGGACTAATTGTGTCTTTTGCAACTGTTTTGGCTGCAAAATCAAAAATTATTAAAATTAACATTTTAGGTATTCGGTCTTACTTCGACGATGAGCTAGAAGATGAAGAAGAATATGAATTAACTCCAGCTCAGCGCCGTCAATATTCTATTCCATCTCACGTTGAAAAGGTCAATGAGGGAATCTTAAGGAAGTATGGAGTGCCATCACAAGAAGCCAAGAGATTAGAAAAGAGACTCAGAAGCTCAGGTAAGATTTATTTTTCGTTTTCTAATAATAAATCAGATTGGAAAATTGGCTGTCTTATTCTGAAGTTCCTTATGTATTGAGAATATTGTTTTTAGAATGATAAATTGTAGTTTTGAAAGCAATGAAAACTTAAACGTTTTACTAGAACAAAAAAAGAGCACGATAAATTAAACAGGACAACAATCCTAGAACAGTTATAATTAGAGTGATTAATTTTATGATAGACCTTTTGTATCTTTTAAATAATGTATCTTTAATAATAATTTTCACAGAAATGACCCCAAAAAACAATTTTTCAAAAAGGTCAAATATTTTACCGATGTTTTTCTATATATTTTTTTCACCGAAATGTCTGTTTTGTCTTTTTCGTTTTTTTCTCTTTAGTGAAAAATTATCCTTATTTTGATCTCGTGTTTTTATTATTTATTTTTATTCGTTTATTTCTTTTTTTTATACGTCATTAAGGCCAGTATAGTCTCAGAACGCATTTAGGTGACATGCTGGTAAATGATACCATTACTGTAGATTAAACATTATTAAGATGTGACATTTCTAATTTTTATCCTATTGTAAGCTAACTAAAATGAAATTAAATATTGAAAATCAGGTAAAACAATATGTTTGTTTAATTATAATCAAACAGTTCGTGGTAACGAACTGTAAGTAAGGAGCGACCCGGGTCAATATTAACCGAATCTCTAAAACCGGAATTTTGATACCAATTAAATCAAAAAACAAGTTTTTTTAACTGAAGGTAAGGAGTGACGTTAAAACTTAAAACGAACAGAAATTATTCCATATATGAAAGGGGCTGTCGCCTCCTCAACGCCTCGCTCTTTAGGCTAAAGTTTTTATTGTTTAAATAAAATATGAGTTGTGAGAAAGTCAAGCTTTAGCGTAAAGAGCGGGGCGTTGAGGAGTGGACAGCCCCTTTCATATATGGAATAATTTTTGTTCGTTTTAAGTCTTAACGTCGCTCCTTACTTTCAGTTAAAAAAACTTGTTTTTTTTATTTAATTTTTGAACGTTTTTGAATTAATGCAGGTTTTGATTTTGGCTCACCGTACATGAATAATTAAAACAAAATTTGCATATTAATTTTACTTTTATTTGGTTAAATGGCTTTCTCGAAACTTGTTTAATTTTATTTACGAACGTTTTTATTAGTAATAAATATACGTAAGTTACGAATTAAATTACGTAACGAACTTCTATATTCATATATTTTTAATACGTATATTAGGGGGCTCTCCCCCTAGTCAATACCTCGCTCTTTAAGCTGAAGTTCGAATTTTGTTCCAATTCTTTAAAAATGACCTCTTAATCACAAAGGCCGTTATTTAGAGTAAATAGCTCTCATGAAAGTACTAAAAAATCCTTAGTTTAAAAAGCGATGTATTGACTAGGGGGTGAACCCAATCATACTCCTTATTTTCGGTTGGAAAACTTGTTCTTTTTATATTTAATTTCTGTTTTTTTTATAATGCTGGGAAATCCGGCACCCCCTTCATATTAATGTCCCTTCCCCCATGAAATTTCCTTCATGGAAAGATCTTCCCAACTAACCTCCGAACCACCCACCCCCCACTACCAGGAAAAATCCCCCTGAAAACGTCTGTATACTTCCTAATAACCAATACTATATGTTAATATTGGGTAAAGTTCATAACTTTCGGCCCTTCCCCCGGGGACTTCGGGGCATTAAGTCATCCTAAAGGACATTGTTATCATATTTTCAACCATGCTGAACAAAATGGCTATCTCAAAATTTTGATGAGGTGACTTTTTGAAACAAATGAGCGTGGCAGGGGGCCTAGTTGCCCTCCATTTTTTTGGTTACTTAAAAAGGGCACTAGAACTTTTAATTTCCATTCCAATGAGTCCTTCCACGATATTCTAGGATCACTGGGTCGATACGACCACCCCTGGGAAAAAAACAACAAAAAAACAAAAAACAAATAAACACGCATCCGTGATCTTTCTTCTGGGAAAAAATGCAAAATTCCACATTTTTGTAGATAAGAGCTTGAAGCCTCTACAGTAGAGTTCTCTGATATACTGAATATAATAGTGTGATTTTCATTAAGGTTCTATAACGTTTAGGGGGTCTTTCCCCCTTTTTTTGAAAATCAGCCAAATTTTCTCAGGCACTTAACTTTTGATGGGTAGGACTAAACTTGGTGAAAGTTATATATTTGAATTCAGCATTGAAATCTGATTCCTTTGATGTATCTATTGGTATTAAAAATCCGTTTTCTAGAGTTTCGGTTACTATTGAGCTGGGTCGCTCCTTACTTACAGTTCGTTGCCACGAACTGTTTGATAGATACATCAAAAGAATCCAATTTTTATGCTGATTTCAAATATACAATTTTTTTCAAGTTTAGTCTTACCCATCACAAGTTACGGGCCTGAAAAAAGTTGCCTTGTTTTTGAAAAAGGAGGAAACAACCCCTAAAAGTCATAAAACTTTAATGAAAATCACACAATCTGATTCAGAGTATTAGAGAACCGTACTATAGAATTTTCAAGCTCCTATCTGGAAAAATGTGGAATTTTGAATTTTTTGCCAGAAGAAAGATCACGGATGCGTGTTTATTTGTTTTGTTGTTTCCCAGGGGTGATCGTATCGATCCAGTAGTCCTAGAATATTATGAGAGGGCTCATTCGAACGAAAATTAAAGGTTCTAGTGCCCTTTTTAAGTGACCAAAAAATTTTGAGGGCAACTTGGCCCCCTCCCATGCTCATTTATTACCCAAAGTCACCTAATCAAAATTTAGAGATAGCCATTTTGCTCAGCATAGTCAAAAATCTAATTAATATGTCTTTGAGAATGACTTAATCCCCCACAGTTCTCGGGGGAAGGGCTGCAAGTTATAAACTTTGCCCATTGTTTACCTATAGTATTGGTTATTGGGAAATATACGGGTGTTTTCAGGAGGAATTTTGTCTGGTGGTGGGGGGGGGGGTCAGAGTAGGGGTTACAGGGGAGAATCTTTCCATGGAGAATGTTTCCTTGGGAGAAAGAACATTTCTATGAAGGGGGCGCCGGATTTCCCAGCATTATTTAAAAAAACGATCAGAAATTAAATAAATATAAAAAAAAGTTGTTTTCAACTGAAAGTAAGGAGCAATATTAAAACTTAAAACGAATAGAAATGATTACATTTATTAGGGGGTTTGTTCCCTAGTCAATACCTCGCTCTTTACGCTAAAGTTTCTTAGCACTTTCAAAAGAGCTATCTATTCTAATTAATTGACCTTTGTGATTCGAAAAAAAATCGAACTTTAGCGTGAAGAGCGAGGTTTCGACAAGGGGGCGAACTCCCTAATATATGTAATAAAAACATACGAATATGGAAATTCGTTACATAAGTTAATTTGTAAATTACGTCAGAACAAAATTTTGAGAAATACATTTAGCCAAAAAAAAGGAAAACTAATGTGCAAATTTCGTTTTGATCATTCATGTACAGTGAGCCAAAATACAGGCTACATTAATTCAAAAACGTTCAGAAATCAAATAAAAAAAACAAGTTTTTTTAACTGAAAGTAAGGAGCGACATTAAAACTTGAAACGAACAGGAATTATTCCGTATATGAAAGAGACTGTCCCCTCCTCAATGCCTCGCTTTTTACGCTGAAGTTTGACTTTGTCTCGCAACATAATTTTTTAAAACAATAAAAAACTCTAGCGTAAAGAGCGAGGCCTTGTGGAGGGGATAGCCCCTTTCATATATGGAATAATATCTGTTCGTTTTAAGTTTTAATGTCGCTCCTTACTTTCAGTTAAAAAAAATACTTGTTTTTTTTATTTTTTTAAATAGAAAGGTAGTGTGACTTAAGGAATTATCTATAGCGAGTAAGTAACAATAACTAACTGGAATAATTTATGTTGCTTTGAATGGCTGGAAGATAATTGCCGATTAGGATGACAGGGTTTAAAAAAAAAGAAATTTCAGAAATATTGTTGATCCAATATCAAAAGATATGTAGTTTGAACGCTTTAGGTCTAATAGGTTGTTTGCGTTTGGGCTATTAAAGATTCAAAATGTCGAAACAACAACATTTTCAATACTGAATTTTTTCGAAATATCGGAAAAAATTCCTCCTCGAAACCTTTTCCTCTTATTCATACAAATAAGAAAAAAGAAAAAATTGGGCTCTAATCTGCTATGCATTCAGTTTGGATTTGGAAACCAGAAACAGGCAAACCCTCCCTTAAACTCCGTTTGAATTTCAAAAAATTTGGAGTGAAGAAAGAAAGGAAAAGGGTCCAGGCGGAGAATTTGAACAAGAAAACTTTAAGCACCCTGAAGCTAATTGAGTGTCATGTAACGGACCAGTGGATCGATATTTGCCTTAAGATACATGGCCAAGGGGTTGATCCCAGCAGAAGGAGGCCAACACAATGATATCCCATGATAACCCTGGTAGATTATGGTTGCTCTTCGGAAGTAATGGTTTGAATTCTGGGCTACAAACCCTATCTAAATTAGAAGCAAAGATGTAACGTCAATTTGAATGGTACCATTCAGTCTCCAGATATACATCCGATTCCTGAAATCATAAAAAGTGGCACAGGCCGTCATCAACAAATAGCCCAAAACAGCCAAATTTAAAGCCTTCTTTTAACCCATCAGAATCCTCGTATGCTCTGGTTACAGACCAATGAAAGAATGAACCAGTTTCTAAGATAACAATTAATTTGCGCCCTGCCAGGAATTGAATCATAATTACTGTTTCAAAACTATTCAACCCTTAAACTGTGTTTAACTAGATTGTGTGTGGCTGCAGCTTTCTTTAGGCAAAAAATGTCATGTTTCTTCAATTTTCTAATAATTAAAATTATTTGTATTCAATCCCGGCTAACTCCTCTTATGTTGAGAACACGGAAAAACACCCAAAATGGGTCCGTTTCCCTTTTTTCGTAAAGAGTAATTTTTTGCCCCTAAAAACAAAGTTTTTGCTTCAAGATCATCTAAAACACCACATACTTTTGCCTACTTGTTGTTATTTAATGTTTTGAGTAATCTGTGATTACTCCCAGAATACAGGTACAAATGCTGATACTCACTGAATGGTTTTGTCTGCTAGGAGTTCAAGCTTTCCTCAACTAATGGGAGGAGGGTTGTAGGTAAGCAGTCAACATGTTCTCATATTACGATTTTTCCTCATTTAATAAGAGTTTTTTTTTTTTACCACGATAGTTATGGTTTTTAGCACTCCTGCTGGGAGAATTTGATTTTTTTTTTCTCTCTCTCTTTTTTTAACTCAATGCTCCTGGTGCATTTCTATGATTTGGAGTAGTTGCGATATTTGTATGTTTTTTTAAATCAAAATTTTTATATTTGTCATTTTAGGTATTCAGTCTTACGTTGACGATGAGCTGGAAGATGAAGAAGAATATGAATTGACTCCAGCTCAGCGCCGTCAATATTCTGTTCCATCTCACGTTGAAAAGGTAAATGAGGGAATCTTGAGGAAATATGGAGTACCATCAGAAGAAGCCAAAAGACTGGAAAAGAGATTCAGAAACGCAGGCAAGATTCCTTTTTCATTTTCAAGTCCTGATCAGATTGGAGAACTGACTGTGTGATTTTAAAGTTTTAATATTTTAACATTTTTTTTCACACTGATGAAATGTAATTTTAAAAGCAATGAAAAATTAAACTTTTTAATTGGACAAAAAATACTTTAAATAAAGCAATAGTTTTGAAGTGGTTGCAACTAGAGTGAGTATTTTTGTTGTAGATCTTTTATTTTAGAAATCTTCTAAAATGCTGTCTGAAATGAAAAATTGGGAAAAGAACAAAATGAAATTTATCTGACATATGATTGGGGCCAGGGGTCTAAAATTGATGTTTTTGGACCCAAGAGTAAACAGTCACTTTTTTTAATTAACTAAATAGCAAATTTTGACCAGAAACATTTTTTATAAGCAGTTTGGAAAAAAAAAATCGTTGGATTCAGCTTACTAGACTGACCATATGCTGTATTTTTCTGTAAAATTAAAGTTTGGATTTGAGATTCTTTTTAGTTCTTTCATCTTAATTTTGTTTTATTTAGCATTTTAGCTGCTACTGATTTTGAGAACTGAAATTAATCTGATTGCGTTGTCAATTGCAATTTTTGATTCATGTTTTCTTCAATATAACTCTGCTTAAGGGATCAAACAATTTTGATAAAGGGATGAAACTTACTGCATCTGTTGATAATCAGATTTAATAGAAACGTTCAGAAAGATGTAGGTGGAGATGAAAAAGATAGCTCATACCAACAAATAAATAAAAATATAACAAACTATAGCAAAATATAACAGTAGAGCAATATATATATATATACATATCATGTAAATATATTTTTGTATGATATATAACAAAATATAACAATGTAAAACTAAAATATATAAATAGAAGTATAATCAAATATAAAGTTAATAAAGATAATAACAAACTAATGTAACTCAGAAACAGAAAATTGTTAATTTATACCAGGGAGAAAAAACATAAATTCCAGTGGAAGTCAGTTTTTAAGAAGATATTATAAGAATCCCACTACCATGTAGATCAGTTGAAAAAAAAAACATTCTTGGAATTTCAGTTGAGGAAAGTAGAGGATAGTTTATATATTTAGAAAAGATACAAATTAAATGCGGAAGTCAACTGACAGATACCTGTGATGCTTTTGTGTGGGGTGTTGTAGGGATAAAAACTACAACCACCCCTGACGGTGCATTTGACAAATATTAAAAAAAAATGATTAAGCAATAAAAATTTAAAGATCGAACAATGTTTAATTGGAATGCTTAAGAATATACATATATAAAAATATTTTCAGGGAAAAATGGAGTGTATTAGTATATCTCTTTTGCACCTATCAATAAAGAAATGGCAAAAAATCCTTATTAAAACGTATGTCCATTTAAATATTTGAAGTATCAACCTTCTCAACGATAAATTTCTTCCAGAGTCACGTTTAGAGCTTGAAGAAGAGGAATATGAACTAAGTGAATTAGAAAGAATGAAATATGGTGTACCAATCGGTGAAAGGATTAGTGGAAAAGCTCTGAAGAAATACAACATTCCATTAGAAGTTGCTGAAGTAATCCGAGGCTACGGATCTAGTAGAAGAGGAAGCAGATTATCTTCTGTAAAAGGTGAGCATATTATTATAATAGTAATAAAAATAATAATAACAAGCCCGAGATGTTTCGTTTTCCCATTCTACTCCCCCATAGTTTGCACAAACTGGGGTTAGTGTCCCCACTTTGTTGAAGAAATGTTTTACCTACCTATGACATTGTATTAAAAAGTTGTGTGATATAATTCTATTATTATATTAATAATGAGAATCTAGAACCTTGGAAAATTTATGATTTCGAATAGTTTTCTTAACGGTAATTTATGGAATTATATTAAAATTTTTTCCTAAGCCTTTTAACATTAGCAGCAATAAGGTAAAAATTAAAGTTAATAATTTTCATCTGGAACTGCTTGAGCATATATTTTTCTTAAAAAAAAAACTCAATATTTTTCATCCCGTAGCATTAATCCAAGTTCTGTATTTTTTTGTGTGGTTACCGTATCTTAATTTTTTTTAATAAATACTAAAACAACTTTTTTCTGTTTTCGAAAAGTTTCTTGTTGATTGTCTAAAATAAAATCCACATCTGCAACCATTGTAACGATGAATAAGAAAAGACAAAAATATTGTTTAGTTGTGGCTTCGATTGCTCGTAGCTTATACTAAAGAATCTCCTTAAATATATTATTTAAATAGTTTTCTTACGATAATTTATGGGATGCTGTTAATTTTTTTCCTTTTTAACTAATATCAATATTTGAAATAAAGCCTTTTAATATGAAAAAAGTTTTTTAATATTAGCAGCACTAAGGTACAAATTAAAGTTCATACTTTCCATCTGAAACCCCTTGAGCCTTTCCTTTATTTGGGTAATATTGACCCCTTTTATACATTTAAAGACAGTATAGTTGGAGTCATAGTACAGTTAGTGTCCTTTCGCCTGTTACTATAAATGGTACTATTTCTTCTGCTTTTTGATTCGGCTAAAATGTCTCTTCTTTAAATCTTCACTACTCCCACCGTCTTTACTAATAATACTACCAAGGTAAGTGAAGCTGTCCACCCGATCAATCTTTTCGTTGCCCAACGTAGCCTTTTCATCTTCACTTATTCCTAGCCTTAGTGACTTAGTCTTCTTATCATTAGTTCAAACATATTCTGAACTCATAAAACCTCTAAAAATGCTTTCAAATTACTCGAACTTTCATCAAGGATGCTTAAATCATCAGCTAGTCCAGGAAAGTCCCCCCCCCCCGATTTGATTCCGTGTTCTCCCATTGCCTTTCCTATGCTCCGTAAGCCAAAGTCCATCGAAATGATCAATATAAAGGGGGATAGAACACAACCCTACTTAGCTCATGATTTAATCAGGATTTATCAAACACCAAAAGTATTTGATAGCTCAGGCACTTCTCAATTAATAACCTAAGAGGGAAAATTTGGTCGACACATCGTCTACCCTTTGTAAAACCGCACTGTTCTTCTCTTATCACCTTGTCTGCAGCACCTCTCTGTCTAAAACGTATCAATTTAGGAAGTAATTTGCTACCTACAGAAACCTGGCTAATGACTAGATAATTACCACGCTCACTCTTATCACCTTTCTCATACAGTTGTTTTATTAGCGTTTCTTAAAATCACTAGGTACTTTCCCTTTTTCAAAATCTTATTCATAATTTTAAGTAACTTATTTCTAGCCTCAAAGCCACCATATTTAAGAAATTAATTAAAAAAAAAAACTTTCCGTAAAAGAAGATTTTCAAAGAAAAGTAAAGGCCATAAAGCTCATCAAATACAAATATCTGTTAAAATTCAAACTCAAAACGACCAGGAATGACTATTAAAGAATAAATGAAACCGAAAACGAACAGAAATTAAATAAACAATAACAAAAACAATATAGCAAAAAAACATAAAACAAGTAATAATATAAATGAATAAATAGATCTTAAAGGGAGTAATGCTTAAATTGAATATGAAAATTGAGCTTAAAACCAAAAAATATATTTTACTATTGAAATATAAATGAAACTTAAAACGAGCAGAAATTAAACAAACAATCAATGCAAACAAACATACAATAGATATTATTTTAAATGAATAAATAAATATTAAAACGAGTGAAACTTAAATTTAATAGGCAAATCAAGCTTGAAACGAACAAAAATCACTACAAACAAGAGTTTGGGAATCGCCTCCTTCTCTCATTGTAAAAGTCTAAAACCTATTGCGTCATTGGCGCAGTAGGTTCTAGACTTTGAAAACGTCAGTCTTTAAAAAACTCCTTTTACGGAAAGTTTTTTTTTATTAATTTTTGTTTGTTTTTGATTGCAAAAAGTTTCAAGTTTTAAAAATAACCTTATTTCAAAGTCAAACTTTTTTTTCAACATCAAATGTTCATCAAATTATCAAAACTAGTATCAAAGTAACAATACTGAATTAAAAAAAATAACAAAGTAAAGAAAGCATCAAAGTAACCAATGTATAAAAGTAACAATAAGCAACTTGCATAACTTACAGCCCTTGCACCGTAAATCGAAGATGCCACGTAAATCACTAAATCCAAGTATTGAAGTAAACAAAGTGTCAAAGAACAAAGTAAACAAAGTACAACACCTGCCCTTGGGCCCTGGGGGACTGTGTCAGTCCCGGAGTTTTCGTTATATGGTCTTTGAACTATTTTTTTTAATCATAGCTGTCTCAAAGTTCTTATGAGATGGGTTTGAGAAAAAAAGGGCGTGGAGGCCGGGGGCTAGGTGTCCTCCAATCTCTTTTGACTCTTAAAGAGTAAACTATAACTTTCAATTTCCAGTCAAATGAGCCCTCTTTGAAGTTTACACGAGCATTCCTTCCATAAGAACCACATATGCCCCCAGGTCACATGTTACAGCACCTGCCCGCGGGCCCTTGGGGGTTGTGTCGACACCGTAGTTTTTGTTATATGATCTTTGAACTATTTTTAACAAAATAGGTATCTCAAAATTTTTATTGGATGCATTTGGGAAATAAATGTGGAGGGGAGGGGGGCTAGTTACCCTCCGATATCTTTTGACGCTTAAAAAGTGAACTAGAACTTTCAATCTCCAATCAAATGAGCCCTCTCTGAAGTTTATAAGAGCATTCCCTCCATAAGAACCATATATGCCCCCAGGGCATAATTTATAACCCTTGCCCTGAAGACTGCGGAGGAAGTGTCCTGTTCAAAGATACAGTTTCCAGAACTTTCAACTACGTTGAACAAAATGGCTATCTCAAAATGTTGATTGAATGTGTTCGGGGACATGGTGGGCGTGGAAGGGGTGTTAGTTCCCTTCCAATCACTTTCAACTATTAAAAAGGACACTAGCCATTTAAATTTTCAGTCGAATGAGCCCTTTTTGAAGTTTCTACGACAATGCTTTCTATAAAAACCTTATATTTCCCCAGGGTGTAACTTAAAACCTTTGCCCTGAGGGATATGGGGGGGGGGGTTGTCATCTTCAAAGACCTAATTTCCAGGATTTTCAACTACGTTGAACAAAATGGCTATCTCAAAATTTTGATTGGATGTGTTTGGGGAAAAGGTGGGCGTGAGAGGGGGGTTAGTTGCCCTCCAATCAATTTCGAATATTAAAAAGGGAACTAGCCCTTTGAATTTTCAATCGAAAGAGCACTTTTTGAAGTTTCTACGACAAAACTTTCTATAAAAAGCTTATATGCCCCCAGGGCATTGCTTACAACCTTTGCCCTGAGGGCTGTGGGGGGAGTGTCATCCTCAAAACAAAATTTCTGTTTGGAAATCAATTATGTAGAACAAAATGACTATCTCGAAATTTTAATTGGATGTGTTTGGGAAAATGGTGGGTGTGGAAGGGGTGTTAGTTGCCTTCCAGTCACTTTTGATCCTTAAAAAGGGCACTAGAGCTCTCGATTTCCAATCGAATGAGCCCCCTTTGAAATTTATACGACGACTCCTTCCATATGAATTGCCTCTTGAAAAAAATAAATAACAGATAAATAAATAAATAATAAAACATTGGAGCTGTATGACCTTTACTATAGACAACCCTATATCGTTGCCCTCTGATTCATTTACTACAGCATCAACACCTGAGGCCTTATTATCTTCTAATCCTTTTAGAACTGCCACTAATTCTTCCTCACAAAACAAATTCACACTAGTACAACGGAAGACTTTGTGTTAGGTAATGTAATCTTATGGAGAAAATTTAGTCCGTAACGCAGGCAGTGCTAAGTAGACTGGAGCTCTACGTAGAAGTTTTTCAGTTTTTATTACATTGGATTAAAAAAATTTATAACAGGTTCTAAGAAAAAATACATTAGAATTTTTGCAACGTTAAGTTATATAAACTTAAAGAATAAATGTTGTCCGTAACGTAGGCAGTGCCAAGTAGACTGGAGCTCTACATTGATTTTTTTTAATTTTTATTAGATTAAATTAAAAATTTTTATAGCAGGTTCTAAGAAAAAAGTACATTAGAATTTTCGCAACGTTAAGTTATATAATCTTAAAGAATAAATTTTTGTCCGTAACGTAGTTAGTGCCAAGAAGACTGGAGCTGTACATAATGTTTGACATAATGCAAATTTGTGTTGCGTTATGAAAAGTCATCAAAGTAACATTAAAACGGAATTTCTTGATATGCTATTAATAAATTTTGAAAATAGATTAACAAAATTCGTTCACTTTTTATAGCAACAAAACAGAATTTGTGGACGAGCAATTAACAAATTGTGAAAATGAATTAATGAACTAATTAATGATTGAATCATTAATTGAATTGAATCGAATCGAATTGAATTGAATCATTAATTAATTGATTGAACATCATTAAAGAATTAATGATGAATGAATGATTGAATTGAATGAATCATTAATGAATTAATGATTGTGATGATTTAAGACTATGATCCTAATGGTTTTATGGATTTTGCGTTAGCCTAGTGTGAAAGGATTTGTGTAAACGTGAATACTCAACGTAGCCTGACTACTTACCATAGAAATTATACCTCACTATTGTTTTTGAAAATCTCGGAATCGAATTTTAGAGCTGAGGACTTTCTCACAACTCTTTTTTTAAACAATAAAAACTTTAGCGTAAAGAGCGAGGTGTTGAGGAGGGCACAGCCTCTTTCATATACGGAATAATTTCTGATCGTTTTAAGATTTAAAGTCGCTCCTTACTTTCACTTTAAAAAACTTTTTTTATTTATTTACAGGCTGCGAAAGCGGGGGGTTTGGGGGGCGGCAGCCCCCCAACTGTGCCTCCTAATCCCTGTACGTTTTAAGGTTCGACCT
>JAQQPU010003373.1:40456-59397 GCA_029168905.1 Artemia sp. Kazakhstan ARC1039 | reverse complement strand
ATCAAAATCATAGCCAATACATAGAAATCTGGAGGAATCAACATAAACCATAAATATTGTTTGGAACTCCTCACAAGTTTATAAAAAATCAAGATCTATCTAAAGAATCCAAACCAATCCAGAGACATCATGACAAAACCATAGAAAACATAATTGTTCTGTAGAAATCCAGAAAAATCCCTAGAAATCATAATCAATGCAAGAATATTCAGGAGGAATTCATAGAAATCGTAAGCAATGCTTAGAAATCCAGACGAATTTATAAGAATCAGGGGCATTCCTAAAAATCCAGACAGAACCACAGAAATCCAGATCAAACCAAAGATATTAAGACTTTTTGCTTACTTTTTGGTTAAAATTCTATTTAAATTTGCTTAAATTTGGTTTTTTTACTATCGAAAAAAACAACAAGTATCATGTTTCACGAAGAAAAAAAAACAACAACATGTGACAAGCTTTATAAAGAAAAAATATTAGATAAATTAAGTTTCACGAAAAAAAAATTATCAAAGAATAGTTAAAGTCATATGTAAAAATGGCAATTCTACCCAAAAGAGGACAAAAAGTAATTGCAAGAAAATTCCGAGATAGTTAATCTATTCGAAAATCTATACCCATTTTGTGCCTCGAATTTCAGAAGCAGTAATACCATACGGTTGCACATTTATTTCTAAAGATGCAGGTAGTCCTATAGATTAAGGGTTAACATATACATTTATTTCTAGCCAAAAAATCTGTCCCTCAGTAAAGCAGCGTTTTCAGGCGATTTGTGGTACGAAATGATAATTCTAGCTAAAAAAAGCTCAAAAGGCTATTGCCTGAAAATTCTGAGATAGTTAATCTATTCGAAAATCTATATCCATTGTGTCCCTCGAGTTTTAGAGGTGGCAATGCCATACGAGGCACGTTCGTTTCTAAAGGTGTAGATAAGTCCTATAAAATAAGGGTTAACATATACATTTATTTCTAGCCAAAAAAGTCTGTCCCTCAGTAAAGCAGTGTTTTCAGGCGATTTGCGGTACGAAACGACAATTCTAGATAAAAAAAAGGCTCTAAAATCTATTGCGTTAAAATTCTGAGATAGTTAATCCATTCGAAAATCTATATCCATTTTATGCCTCGAGTTTCAGAGGTGGCAATGTCGTATGAGGCGCGTTCCTTAAATTATGCATGTTTTGTTTATATTTCATCCTTTCATAAGCCTTTTCAAGTTTTATTTTTTCCATTCGCGTAGTCTTGTCTATAGAAATGCTGTATTTCATTAAAGGCTCTCGTAAATACGTCAATAGGCGGCAAAACTTTACCTCTGATAAAGTTTTGCCGCCTTCTCCCTCTCCCTCTCCCCTCTCCCGCCTTCTCTGGTATTGCATGCTAGGACTCCCGCCAAATGCAGAGGTGTTAAAAGATTTTTTTCCGTGGTGGGAATGGGGGACAAAAAATAATCTAACATGCACTCAAAGAAATTTACCTCTAAATTTAGCTCTGATATCAGTCCGTCCTCTGGAAATGATTGCTAAGAGGTTGGGAGGAGGGCAGTCGTATATTGTCACGATGGTTTGAAAGATTCATAGTCTTGCCTCAAAAACACTGTATTTTCGTTTAGGGCTCTTGGAAATGCCTCAATTGTGTCTAAAAATGTCTGTTTTTTAATATTGTTTGTAAATTTGTTTGAATTAATAAAGCTTTTATTACTGTAAGCTTAATTCTTTAGATATATTGTTTACGACGACCAAGGTGTTTACACATTTTAAGCATTCCTTCCATCCTTATCGCTAAAAACACATTTGAGCGATGGTGCAGGGGGGGGGGGGTGTCGTGGGAATCTCGCAAGCAGTGTTCCCTTTAAAAGAACTCCTGGAAACAGGAACATGTTGCGGGAATCTCACCATCTGAAATAATATTGCGTCAAGCATTATACCTGGAAACAGGAGCTGCATTGCAAAGGTGCGACGGCTTGAGGGGCTAGTAGCTCCACGTATAGACTCCCTATCTGACCGTTTAAAATCCCACGCTAATATCCCTATCTTACCGTTTAAAAGGCGAAGGTGTTTGTCCTAGCTGTTTTCCCTATATTATAACACATGGGGAGTGTCATGGGAAGTCTGCCAGCTAGAAACAGGAATCCTATACAATTTTTGTTATAGGTACGTTTGGAATCTTGCCAGGGCATGTTGTTGGAATCTTGCCAGCTGACCGCATTGCCCAGGTGTTAGTAAAATCATTTATTACTATATGTGTATTATCCCGACCATACTCCGATTAAAATACAAAAACACCTAGAAACAGAGCAGTGTGACGTAAAAGGGCTCCCAGGGAATAGCCTAATACCTACATCTCTTACAAATTTAAAAAAAGTGTCTGGAATCCCGGGAATTCTGCCAGCCACTCGGAATCTTGCCAGGGTGGGAATATTGCCAGCTGGAAACATGGCTCCTGTAGGAATGTTGCCAGGGATGCGCTCGAAGTCTTGCCAGCTGACTGCTTGTATTCCGGGACCGCTTGAAATTCCATGTTAATCTACTATCTTACCGCTCGAATCTGGAACCCTCCCACTACTAATAGATGGATGGACAAGGGAAAAATAAAGGAGGTGTAGGACATATGTAGGGAAAAATTGCTTATGTTTTTTCATTATTGCTAGGATACGAGACAAAATTTTACTCACAGACTGTGCATGACACTTGAATGCTAAAATCTCATTAATATGAACCCCCAGGTAATTAATCGATAAAGCACGCTTTAAAACTCCACCATGTGTTACAATTTCATTAATCCAAGGGTAAAAAACAGAAGATCGGGACAAAATTTGACTTACCAAGATTAATCTTAAGCCTATTTACCCTCTACCAAGAATGCAACCTACCCACATTATCTTTCATCGATGTCAGGAGTAATTCTTCCGTCTTTGCAGCGCTGATAGCCACTGCGTCATCTGCTACTAATGACACAATTTCATTCCGGAGACTTTTAATCTTTAAATTTTTTATTTTTATTGCAGCACGTATTTGATAATTTGGTAATCCAAAGTCAGGAATAAAGGGTTAACTTAAACAATCATCTGAAGAGTACATGTCTGCTTGATAAAACAGGCCATTAAAGATATCAAAATACCTTTTGCAAAAGCACAATGCAGAGCTGTGCCATCAATGTAATCTTTGTTATTCGGATTTGCTTCGCCATCTAGAAGATACTTAACAAGCTTGATAGATTTTTAGACTACGGCTTCATATGAAGGTGTGTGTTTCACAAAATCTAAGGAATTCAATTTTCACCTAAGGATGCAAAATAGTGCATTAGTATCTTGTCTAGAAGTGTAATACAAAACTGTCTACAGGAGATATTCTTTATTATTCATATTGGCCACACCCCCTTTAGAAGATGCTTAACCATACAAAATGGTTAACATGGACAACGTGAATAAAGGTGTTTCAAAATATTGCCTAAGTTATGAATCACTATTCCAGGAGAAATCACCCTTTTTTATTTATAGAATTCTTCTTTTGATGCTTAATGATATAGATTTTCATTCATTCACGAAACCTAATATGTTTTTGCTCTTACATGTATAGCAAACTTAGTCTTTATCACTCTTACGCACATAGAAGGTTTTTTTATGTGTTCTTTTGCCCAAGCTTTGTGACGCTATCAATCGCTTATTTTGGCTAAATTTAGTTGTTTTTATTCTAGAAAATTTTTAAGTACTTCACTAAAATAGTATATAAATACAATTGAGTAAACAAGAATCGTAAGAATTAAGAAAAACAAAAATTTAAATATTAAAGTGTTCTCGTCATTATTACGGAGAGTTCAGAATTTCTTCCCGTACTCTCAACGAGAATATAAAACAGTGCCGGTAAAAATGTAAACCATCAGAGGTTATTTCCAAACGCAAAACAGAATAACTAATAATAACAGCATGTTAGAGCCACTTGAATAATCTGACAGTCCCTTCAGCTAGTTTTGTATTTCCACTATGGGGTAATTTCAGCTTTTCATTATCCGAGACTTGTCTATTAATAAGAGTTTTGCATATTACTGATAAAAAAAAGTGTCTGACTTTGTATGATTACATAGAATGATCAATATTTATTGCTTATTCCCTCTATTCAAGATTCTTAAGCGTTAGCTTTTTTTATTCACATGTCTTTCGTTTTGTAAACTAGTAGGGTAGAGCGTTTTTTTGGTGCTCAGGTTGGGCCTCTTTAGATTGAAAGTAATCTTTGCAGCTGACTAGTTTTGGTAACCAAGAAATTTTTTTCTAGAATGAAGATGTAATTTAATAATTTTGGTTCTTAGGAAACTCAATGAAGTTATACCGATAGTATGATGGCCCCTCACTACACCGTTGCTTAAACTGTTGCTCGCTAAAACCGTTACTCTATGAGCGGAAGCAATTGGAAACAAAGTTATGTTTATGTACCATCTTCACACCCAAACCCCCAATTTGAACCGAATGCAAAGCCATTCGGATTAAACATATATTTGACAAAAAAGTAGGCTGTCCATGGTAGCTATCCTTACATGGCGAGGCTATGCTCCAAACAGTTTTGTTTACTTGTTTGCCGATGGTACTAGAATTAGCAAGCTGCAATCCCGATTTTAGATTTTTTGTGGTGCCCTGAAAGACGTTACATATTTCGAAAATCTTTTATCGCCAGAACACATTTTGATAATTGACTCAAATAGATAAGATCTTCAATTTGAAACAAATTAATCGGGTTTAAGCAAATTATGTAGTTATTTTTGAAGGTCAAAGAAATGTAAAAATCCTCAATTGTTTCCAAAGCCTAAAGGACGAGTTTTCGATCACGATGTAGAAGGTAAGTCTCTCTAATGGCTGTCAGAAAATATTATTTATGTTTTAATCCCGGAGTTGGAAATACACTTAACGTATTGGTTTTTGCACAATTTTGTTGGGACTGATTTTTGGCATAGTGTTCATTCACTTGAATGTGACCTTTTGTTTTGAACAGTAGTTTTTAGCTTGTGTTAAGATCATCACGAAAATAAATTAAGTATTATTTGGCTCGGAATAAAACTGATCAAGAATTGAGGCTTATACTGTAGTTAATGATGTATATTGGTGTTTCTATTTCTATCAGCAGGGCCCATTTTTCCTAAATGTTTTCTCTTCGATTCGAAGCTAGATATGAATCGTCCTTTTCTATTTTTCCTAGTAACTTCAGGTGCTCAAAATTTTGTTTCTTATCATGTTTTTATTTTGGATAGCCTTGCTCGAGTAGAAGTTTTACTAAATGACCTTCTTCTTTCTGCCACCTCTGTTCGACGGCTTGCGCGTTTCTTGTTTTTTAATTTGGATCTCCATCTGTTTTGAATTGAGATTTACTTTCCTTTCTTTGGATTTAGTTAAGTTCTTTCTCGTCTTCTTTTTGGATACCTCGACGGTTTTTCTGCACACCTTTTCCAATGCTGACATTTTAAAAGAGTTGTAATTATTGAGTCTTGGATAAAACTTACTAGGTAATGAAGTCGTTATGGGTGCTGGAGGAGATCCAATAATCTTAATCTCTGCTTTTTCCAGGAATTCGCCTTCATTAACTATTTCTAATGCAGATCGAATAGCCCTTCCTAGACTTTTCTCATGATTATTGATGTCTTCTTGCGGACTTTCACCCAAACGCCACAATTTTGGCCCGAGGTTAGGCTTGTAATGGGGCTTCTTGAATATGACATTTTTCTGAACAGAATTGTTAGTACACATTATACCTTTATTGACAAAATAGCTGACCAACGATTTACGTTTTATAGTTACAAGTAGGCCATATTACAAAAGTCAAGAATATATAATTCTCCAAGAACCTTTTCTGCATCAGAAAAACCAAGCTAAATTAATAATTTTTGAAACATAATTGTGAACTTGTACTTTTTGAGGATAATTCTATTGTTTATTTTTATTTCGTACATCTAAGCAACTGATTGAATATGATGTTAACCTGAATATGTATATGACGTCACACCTGAAAAACGCTCTTGGAATTTTCGGAGAGGCTGCATTCCGATTTTCACTCAAAACAACATTCCAATATTACTCAGAAGTTAATTATCTCAGAAGTTAAAATTCACTAAAATTAACTTAAAATTAACTTAGAAGTTAAGAATAAAACCCTCCAGGAAAGATGAGCTACTCAGTCAAGAATATCCTAATGTACTCTCGTATTCAAGAGAGTTGGCCAAAGTAAGCGGCTTATTGAAAGAGGCTAATTTAAAAACCGATTTTCCAGAAAAGAAGTTCTTCAAAGAAAATTGAAAGTTATAAGAAATCAAGATGAACAGACATAATGTCCTATTTAAATTCAAACTTACAACTACCAGAAATTATTGTTAAAGAATAATTGAAACCACAAACGAACTCAAAATTAAAATAGATAATCACATTAAACATAAAGGTAACAGGTATTGATTTAGATGAATAATTGAGTCCTAAGACAGGTAAAGAACAAAATGAATTCCCAAGTCAAATTAAAAGCAAACAAAAATTACTGCAGGCGATGCGGGAACAGTTAACACACGAATGTGAACCATTATCACCAAAGCCGTGTAACGCTGAACCTTAAAGCTTCGGAACGTAGACTACATCCATTGCAGTTACAGTCTTTCTCTTCGCATGCTCTGTGTAAGTGCGTAAGTAAGTATGACGGCACTAGACCCTTAAGGTCCAAAACGGCGGTGCTGATCTCCGTTTTGTGGCCCTTCTGCCAGGAAGTGCAATGGGGGGCTGGGTGCCAGCCATCCTGTGCTATCGTAAACCCTTCCTGCTTACCTTCCCTAGAATTCTCCAGGTACCCATTTAGAGCTGCGTCGACTCTGGCTAAGCTTACAGAGTCACACCACTGACCCGCGTCCCAAACCAAATAACTGGCCACACCAGGGAACAACCCGTGCGCTTTGGACAAAGAATTCTCAACCCAGTGCACTTCAACTTGGCCAGGACGGCTTCCTGGCTAAGTGCAAGCATTATAAATGACATTCTCTAGAAAAACTTCAATAACACCTTTGGCTTCCTCATAAATTTAGGTCAAAAATACATTTTACGACACCGCGGAGAGCCAGTCTTCTGATAGTCTTGCTTTGTGACCCCCCGGATGTTTTCCAAGAAGAACTTTGCGATGACGTTTTGCACCTCTTTTTCCAGGCCCCTTTCCTCTTCCTGCCGTATTTTATAGTAGTTCCATTCTTATTTTTAAACTTTGACTAGTCTTTTCATATTGTTTTCTATGGTGTAGTTGATGTTTTGACAAAAAGAAACACACAGATTGATAAAGAAGTTGTTTTCAGAAAATGGAAAATGAGTATCTGGCCTTTAGAAGGCTTCGAGCCTTTAAGTGTTTGGACGTAGGAATTAGTCCTACTCTTCTTTGCAGTAATTTCTGTCTTTCTTAAGTTTGACCTCAATACTCATTTTAATTGTCTTTCGCTTTGCATTTCATTTAGTCATTGTTTATAATTTAATTCGTTTTAAATTTGAGCCATCGTTTAACTTTATTACTGCTCGTCATTGGTTTTCGTATAGCCTTTTACTTACCTTGAAAAATTTACTTACATTGAAACTATTTTTTTGGAAAACACCGTGTTCTAAATTAATCGTCTTTTTTTCCCAAATGCATCCGATAAAAATTTTGAGATTGCCATTTTGTTAAAAATAGTTAAATAATTACATAATAAAAACTCTGGTGTCAACACAACCCCCAAGGGCCCTGGGGCAGGTGCTGCAAGTGATGCCCTGGGGGGATATATGGTTCTTATGGAGAGAATACTCGTATAAACTTCAGAGAGGGCTCATTTGATTGAAAATTGAAAGTTCTAGTTCACTTTCTAAAAGTCGAAAGATAACGGAGGGCAACAAGCCCCCCCCCCTACGCCCTTTTCTTACCAAATGCATCCGATAAAAATCTTGAGATAGCCATTTGGTTAAAAATAGTTCAAAGATTATATAATAAAAACTCCAGTGTCGACAAAACCCCTCAGGGCCCAGGGGCCGGCGTTGTAAGTTACGCCCTGGGGACATATATGGTTCTTTTGGAACGGATGCTCGTAAAAACTTTAGAGGGCTCATTTGATTGGAAATTGTAAGTTCTAGTTCAATTTTTGAAGGTCAAAAGAGATGAGAGGGCAACTAGCCCCTCCCCCCCCCCCCCGCCCCTTTTCCCCCAAATACATCCGATAAAAATTTTGAGGTAGCCATTCCGTTAAAAATAGTTCAAAGGTCAGATAAGAAAAACTCATGTGTCAATGCAATCCCCAGGGCCCGGGGACAGGCGTTGCAAGTAATGCTCTGGGGGCATATATGGTTCTTATGGAAGGGATGCTCGCATAAACTTCGGGAACGGCCCATTTGATTGGATATTGAAAGTTTTTGTTCACTTCTTAAGAGTAAGAAAAGATCGGAGGGCAACTAGCACCCCCTCCATGCCCTATTTTCCTCAAACCCATCCGATAAGAACTTTGAGAAACCATTTTTCCAAAATGGTTCAAAGATCATATAACAAAACTCCGGTGTCGACACAATCCTTCAGGGCCCAGGGTAGGCGTTGTATGTTATGCCCGGCGGGAATATATAGCTGTTATGGAAAGGATGTTCGTATAAACTTCAGATAAGGCTTATTTAATTGGAAATTGAAAGTTCTAGTTCAATTTTTCAGAGGACAACTATCTCCCCCGCGCCTCTTTTCCCCCAAATGCATCCGATAAAATTTTGATAAAGTCAGGCTGTAAAAAATAGTTTAAAGGTCAGATAACAAAACTCCGGTTTCGACACAACCCTCCAGGGCCCGGTAGTAGTCGTGGCAAGTTATGACCTGGTGGTATATAAGGTTCTTATGGAAGAGATGCTCGTATAAACTTCAGAGAGGACTCATTTAAATGGAAATTGAAAGTTCTAGTTCAATTTTTAAGAGTCAAAAGAGAACGGAGGGCAACTGGCCTCAACCCAACGCCTTTTTTCCGAAAACCCATCCGATACAAATTTTGAGATAGCCATTTTTCAAATAGTTTGAAGGTAAGATAACAAAACTCTACTGTCGACATACCCCCACCAGGGCCCTGGGGCAGGCGTTGTAAGTTTTGCCCTTGGGTTATATATGGTTCTTATGGAAGGAATGCTCGTAAAAACTTCAAAGAGAGCTCATTTGATGGGAAATTGAAAGTTCTAGTTCAGTTTTTGAAGGTCAAAAAAGATTGGAGGGCAACTAGCCCCCCACGCCCCTTTTTCCCAAAATACATTCGATAAAAATTTTGAGAAAACCACTTTGTTAAAAATTGTTCAAAAGTCAGAAAAAAGAACTCAGGTGTCGAGACAACTCCCCATGGCCCGGGGGCAGGCTTTGTAAGTTATGCCCAGGGGCAAATAGGGTTTTTATAAAAGGAATACTCGTATAAACTTCAGAGGGAGCTTTTTTGATTGGAAACTGTATGTTCAAGTTCACTTTTTAAGAGTCAAAAGAGATTCGAGGGCAACTACCCCCCTCCCTTACGCCTACTTTTTTCCAAACGCATCTGATGAAAAACTTGAGGTATACATTTTGTTACAAATAGTTTAAAGATCAGATAAGAAAAAATCAGGTGTCAATACAACCCCCCAGGTCCCTGGGGAAGGCATTCTAATCTATGCCCTGAAGGCAAGTACGGTTCTTATGAAAGGGATGCTCGTATAAACTTTGTAGAGGGCTCATTTGATTGGAAATTGAAAGTTATAGTTCACTTTTTAAGAGTCAAGAGATTGAAAGGCAACTAAACCCCCCACGCCCTTTTTCCAAAAACCCATCCGCTACAAATGTTGAGATAGCCATTTTTTTTAAATTGATAAAAAAAATAGATAAAAAAAACACCGGTGAAAACGCAATAAACCGAAACAATAGTAAAAAAGAGAAAAACGAGGATTATACAGGTCAGCGAAAAATATGGACTAAAATGCAAATATTTCGGTCAAGACCTCCGCTTGACCGTCCTCAGTGCAAGATAATAACATTAAAATTACTAATAAAAATCCAAGGACACTATAAAAAAAATTCAAACCTTAAAACAAAGCACAACTAAAATTTGAAGACCCTCTCCATGTAACGGTGAAAGGGTAACTGAATGAAAAAATACAGTACTGAATGTGAATTCATTTTTTAATTTATACAGAGCATTTTTAAAACTAAACGCTTTCCAGGTAAAACATCATCACAGATTAGGTTAGGTTGCAAAATGTGATTTTTTAATATTTAAGTAAAAACCATCAGAATTAATTAGTTCGTTATAAATGGGGCTTAAATAAGTTTCTCCCGTGTCTCCATTGAGACCAGCCTTTCGG
Source organism: Artemia sp. Kazakhstan ARC1039 (assembly GCA_029168905.1). Lineage (NCBI taxonomy): Eukaryota > Metazoa > Arthropoda > Branchiopoda > Anostraca > Artemiidae > Artemia > Artemia sp. Kazakhstan ARC1039. The sequence continues at coordinate 49,085 of JAQQPU010003373.1, read as the reverse complement.
TAAATGTACTTTTTTATCTCAACTGCCTCCCTGAAAACTTGGATGAGACCTTTAACAGGGGCAATAATAGAGGTGTTATCGAATAAAACGAAATGGTGTGGGTTGTCATATACATGCTGAGCCAAGGCGGAATCAAAAGTCTCAGGCCTTTGGCATAGCTCCATAGCTTTGTCGTTTGAGGACCTGTGTTCCAACAGTTTCTCCCCCAATTGCTGATAACAGCCGCAAGAACATGGAACCCTATAAACACCACTGCCCAAAATAGGGCTCTTTTTATCTTTTCCGCTGTTAAAATAGTTCTGGATTTTATTAGAATTTTTGAAGGTGACATTTAATTTATGTTTTTTAAGAATTCTTTGCAATTTGTCACCTAATTTGGGAAAATAGGGCAAAACAGTAAAAACTTTCTTATCACCCACTAAAGGGATGATATCCGTTGGAGGTTGTGGAGATGATGAATCTTTTTCTGCCTTTTTTTGTCTTTTTTCTATGATGGATTCCAGTAACTTGATGGGATATCCATTGCAAAACAAAATGTCCTTCAGATAATTTAATTCTGGGATTATATGAGCCTTTGAACAAATTCTTATGACACGATCAACTAAAGATATAACTACTCTTCTTCTTACACAAGGAGGGTGGTTGGAAGAGAAATGCAAATACCCATCATTATGTTTAGGTTTTCTATAAATCGAATATTCAAGGCTGAGTGATTTGTTGAAGATTAAGACGTCTAAAAAAGGCAGTTTATGATTATCTTCCAGTTCCAAGGTGAACCGAAGGTTGGAATCGAAACTACTAAGATGAAGTAAAAAAAGCGTTAAGTTCTATCTCTCCGTGATTCCACACAGAGATAACATTATCGACAAACCGGTCCCTGAACCGGTGTTTCAGAGGAAAAGTATTCAAAGTGGAGGTTTCAATAAATTCCATGTAAAAAGTGGCCAAAAAAGGTGAAAGGCTCGTACCCATTCGAAGGCCATTTGTTTGGGTGAAAAATTGATTGTTGTACCGAAAATATAAGGAATATCTATTGCAAAGGCGAACAAGTCGCATAATGGTTTCAATATCTAATGTTTGTAATCCATCCGGTCAATATTATCTTCTAGTTTCTTTTGAAGAGCAAATTCACATTTTTTTATATCAAATGATGTATACATCGAAATGGCATCAAAACTGGCCAAAATTGTGTATTTTTTATATCAAGGTTTTTTAATTTTTCCACAAGGTGTACTGAATTTTTAATGTAAGAAGCTTGCGTCGTCATAAGAGGCCGAAAAATTGTGGATAACCATTTTTCCAGTCTGGAAGCTGGCGAACTATAAGAGGCCAAAATTGGGCGCAGAGGAACTCTGTGGTAAAGCTTTCTAATTTAGTTAATTATTAACTGAGTAAAAATATATTAAGACGCAAAAACAAAGTTTCAAAATACCACTTTTTAATATAAAGATACAAATCGTGGAATGTGTGGGCTTGGAGGGAACTTGCTCAATAACTAATTTCCTGGCTAAATGCGTCAATGTACCGGAAGGACGTGGTTAGTTTTTCAAATATATACCCCGATTTTTGAGACTGAAGGAGACCTTTTGACTTGCCGGGTGAACCTCTGCCCGTTTATTTTCTCATTAAAAATACCTTGGAATTTTGTCTTATCATTGTAAGTGCCTAAGTATCTTATTACATATTATTGTAGTTTCTGAGACTTGTGGTCTACTTGGGACAGCCAGTCCCAGTAGAAAGAATATATCCGATTATATTATAAGTTAAATTAATAAAAGTATTGTATTTTAGACAACCTCTCTACGATCTACCTTTAGCTTCTCGAAGATACCCAGTCGGTACGCCTCATTAGTTCGGTCATAGCCTAAGGCACGCTAACAAAGTTTAATTACCTTAGGGCCAGAGTTTATCTCCCCTAAAAAGGGAGAATAAAGGCATCTACGACTAAAACACCCAAATACCACAAATATACACTTTACAAAAACTGGTGGTCGCTAGAAAAACTGGGTCGAGAAGGCTAGATAAGAAATAGTAGATTGAAATAAAATGGATTTACCAGAGGAAAAAATGACTTCCCTATCAACAGTACTTGAAATTGCAAAAATTATGCTAGAATACGCGGGAAATTCAGATGTAGATGAGTTTATTGAAAAATTAAAAATTTTCGACGAACTAACTGAATCGTTTGAGGATAAGGTCAAAGAGCCATGTGTTGCAGCCAGATTAAAGGGAAGCGCCATAAAGCATTTTGAGGCAATTAAGGAAATAGAGCCCAAGGACATCAGTACTCTAATTGAATCTTTTAAAACAAGATTCATAGAGACAAGCATCTCCGAGAGGCTAAGAACAGAGGTAGTGATATTCAATACCTCAACTAGTATCAGGGAATATGCCGACAAAATTTGTAGATCCGTGTGTTTATAATTAGAGAAAGGCGGAAATGACGAGACAGTACAGAAAGTACAACTACATACTTTTACCCAAGGGTTACCAAAAAAGTTATTAAGACTAAAATTATCGCGGAAACCTGATAATTTAGAGCAGGCTATAATACTAGTCGAAACAGAGGTTAAAATTGACGAGGCTATGAAAAAGTTTGACCAGATGTCAATAAATAACACAGGAGCCCAAGAAAGTATAAAATATGAAAGAGGACAGAAAAGGGTGAGCGTTGAGGAACCAATTCGTGAACCAAAAAGGCGCGACGGAGGCCGAGGGTCGCCGTCTAGGAAAATAGCTGACAGATTCCACGACCTTGAGAGAGTAGCAGCTAATAACTATAGAAACTATGGGCACCCTCCCCCACCAAAGACAGATAGTTGGGGAACCAACAAGGACAGATCAAAAATATTTAGAAGTAGCCAGGAAACAAAAAAACAATTTAAGAAAAAATTTTATTGCTATTATTGTAGCAAACCAAACCACTATGCAGCAGATTGCTGGCATAGAATACGCAAAGAAGGCCAGACGTACAAGACAAGACACCAGTTCAGAAAGCAGGGGGACAGAAATTTAGGAAGGCAGGGAACAAATAATACTTGGCAAACACCTAATAATATTCCGGAATTTAGGCCTAGGAGGCAAACGGTTAATAATACCCAGGGTCAAAGTAGCAGCGCTGAAGAAAACTGGGATAATCCCAGAAACTTTTGGCCAAACAGTGGGCATTTAAACGAAGAAACCAGCCTGTAAGGGTCGACAGAGCTGTTTGCTTGAAAAGACCCCTATATAGTTTAGAATGTTGTGATACAAATGCAAATAATAATAATCTACCGATTCTGCGTTGTTTTAAAATTGAGTGTTTTCAAAATTTACCCTGTTTACTAGATACAGGCGCATCTAAATCATTAATTCGAGAGGAATTTTTTAAGAGGTTTCTTCCTAGTCTCAAAAATCGAGTAATCAGATGCCAGAATACCCTGACATCAGTGACAGGGCACAAGCTGACAATTTTGGGAGAATGTCCACTGAAATTTAGTGCAGGGGATAAAGAAATAACAGTAACAGTAATAATATGCAAGCAGCTACCATTTCCTTGTATTCTAGGAGTAGATGCCATCAGAAAATATGGGATTGTATGGGAACCCATATCCGATACAATAACCATAAACCAGGCAAATGAAAATAATAGGCAAATTTGCGTAACAACAGATAACGAAAGTGAAGATTCGAATTATAACCTAAAAATAAACGGAAAAATCACCATAGAAGGGGGAACGACAGCTCAAGTTCTAGCAACATTAAATGCAAAAGTAGGAAAGGTTAAAACAATGGATGCCATGATAGGAGGGTACACCATAAAAGAATACCCAATGATTTTCGTGGAAAATCAAGTTATAAAAATTGAAAATGGTATAACATACTTAAAACTATCAAATCTAAGTAATAATAAAATAAAACTGAACCACGTAGAACTTGGATCAGTAGAAAAGATTTCAAATTCAGAAATAAAATTTAAAAACAGTCCAGAATTAAGCGTAAACTTCACTAGCCAGGAACATTTATCCTCATTAAAACCGCAACCACAAGAAGAGTATGGAATGTCGAAAACGGATTTTTTGCAACAATTTGATTTAAAACATTTACCGGAAAACGTAAAAACTAAGGTGAAAAATATTCTTTGGGATTTTAAATGGACTTTTGCAAGACACAAAGCGGATTACGGATTAACTCACTTAATCACACACAAGATATCAACAGAGGGCCCTCCAATCAAAAAATCACCGTATAAAACACCTTATCATTTAAAGCCATGGCTAGAAAGCCAAATAAAAGAAATGGAAGATCAGGGAATAATTAAGGAAAGTATTAGTGATTGGTGTTTTCCACTAGTAATAGTCAGGAAAAAGATAACACCTGGAGATTATGTATAGACTTTAGATCACTAAATGCCGTCACGGTTAAGGACGTGATGAAGTTACCAAGAATTGATACGATTTGAGATTCGTTAGGGGGTTCAAAATATTACACTAGTTTTGATTTAATAGCAGGATATTGGCAAATCGCTTTAGATGCAGAAACAAAGCATAAGGCTACAGTAGTGGGCATAGTACCATCTGACGGTATAGTTTTTACTGCACGAGATCTAGAAGTGAGTGAATCCCCTTTAAAGGGAGAATCAGAACTTCTAAAGAAGATTCTGGAGGTTTTAAGATCTTCTGGCTCGCAAGTCAAAGAAGGTTACGGAACGATACTTATTACAGCCGTCGGTAAAAACACTAAAGTTTATTTAGGAATTATCAGACATTTAAAAGAAAACCAAGAAGAAAAGAAAGTTAAAAAGAAAAAAGATTTTTTCTTTTTTCAATTTTTTCAAGATTTTCGTTTCTTTTAGAAGAGACAACAATATTGAAGCACAAATTCTGGAAAAGAAGACAACAGAAGAGAAAAAGCAGAAAAGTAAGTCAAGAAGTGTATCTTTGTAAAGATACAACTAATACAGAGTTGAAAAAAAACCTTTTGTCACAAAAATATTTTTGGTAACAATAGATTTCGTTGCCACATTCCTGTCAATTTTAGCAGTCTGTATTCCTGAAGGATTGCCTTTACCGGCTACAATTTCATTGGCTTATTCCGTTAATAAAATACTGAAAGATAACAATTTAGTTCGACATCTTTATGCTTGTGAGACCATGGAAAATGCAACAACTATCTGCACGGATAAGACAGGAACTTTGACAACGTTAAAGTTCTTCCAGCTTCTGTGGTTCAACTGTCTGTGGTTCATTCGTATGTTTGTGAAATGGAACAACTTCACCCTCTATGGACGATTCACTTCTAGATGATGTCAATAAACTTCTATCAGATTCAATATCGATTAACAGCCCATATACAACGCGGATTGAGCCACCAAAGAAACAGGAAATTTGGAAGTACCAAATGGTAATAAGACAGAATGTGCTTTGCTTAAAATGGTTTCGAAAATAGGCTACAACTATGATGACATAAGGCAGAACCATCCCGAGTCCGACTTTCACAAAGTCTATCCATTTAATTCTATAAGGAAGTCAATGAGCACTGTGATCAGACTCCCAAACAGAGGCTACAGAGTGTTCATCAAAGGAGCAACCGAGCTTATACTGAGCAATTGTTTTTATGCTCATGGGAAGAGTCGTCGGCAAGAGATTGTGTCATTAGATCTTACAAAATATAGTACCACTACACAGTGTATGGCCAAAAAAGGTCAGCGTACAATATGCATTGCCTATAAAGATTGTGTATTTATGAAGGCAGACAAGAACCAAATACTAATCGAAGCTGAACCAGACTGGGAGGAGGAGAACTCATTTTTGAGCAATTTAACGTGTCTGGCTGTTATCGGAATTCAGAGAGAGTTCATTGACAAAGTTCATTCAAAGTTCTTGATGTAAATTTTCCACTTTCTTTGGAATTTCGTTTTACATTTCGGCAAGATTAAAGAAGAAAATTTATATCAAGAACTTTGAATGATCTTTATCAATGAACTCTCTGAAAATAATCTAGTGAATAATCCAGAAGTTCATTATTTGTGAATGACCCGTATAAGTTATTTATTTGTTGTATATGTAAATATGCTAGTTTCAATTTTATTATTTTAGTATTTCCACTGAAGACGGTCGCTGTATATGTGACCGAAATATCTGGAATTTTGTACCTGTTTTTTCACTGTCTAAATAAATGGATTTATCCCCATTTGAAAGTTCATTTGTTTGATAAAGCATGGCCAGACTTGCGAGTTCTTGCACGCTCATCTCCGACCGACAGGTATACACTTGTCAAAGGAATTATAGACAGTAAACTGAGTAAGAATAGAAAGGTAGTTGCAGTGACTGGTGACGGAACTTTCAGCTTTGAAAAAAAACAATGTAGGATTTGCAATGGGCATAAGCGGGAAAGAAGTAGCCAAAATCGCATCGGATATTATTATTACAGATGATTACTTTGCAAGCGTAGTGAAAGTGGTTATGTGGGGTCGAGACATCTACGACAGAATCTGCTCATTTCTACAGTTTCAATTGACTGCTAACGTAGTAGCATCGATAGTTGAAATAATTGGAGCCAGGGTCTTCCTAGCACCTCCGTTAAAAGCAGTACAAATGTTATGGCTGAATCTTATTATGGATTCACTTGCGTCATTAGCCCTTGTTAAAGAAACCCCATGCCCTGACTTACTTGAGCTTCGCCCATACGGCAGTAAAAAAACAATACTATCAGTAGGTATTTTCAGAAATATTATTGGACAGATTATTTACCAGGTTGCAGTTCTCTTCATTCTCATAAAAAACGAAAAAATGGAAAAAAGATGCCGTATATGCGGAATATCGTGGTTTTAGCCACCTTTCTTGATTTTCAAGCCAATATATTTTCCTTGTTGTTCAAGCCAAGAGACGTTAGAGAAGTTAAATTTCCTCCATAGTGGTTTCAGACAAAGGGGTTCCAATAGTTTGCTTCTTGTTTTGATCTGACTCTATTTTTAGGAGTTTGGGGTTATTATAGTTTTTTAGTAAGAAACGTGATTGTCTCTTACTAGGCTGCTAACTACCGCTGCAACCCGAGTTAATATAATTCGTCAATTTCAGAAGTCGGTCTTTATATTCAATCAAAATTTCAGTTAGTATAGTAATAGCTACCGCTGCAACCTGGATTTTTGTTAATTACAAAAGAACTTAGGGTATGACAACAAATATTTTAGAAAACCTGCCGATGTGACTGCGTGAGGAATGTCCAGATACATCATCAAACCTATAATTAATCATATATTACGGGATGCTGTAGCACTGTGGCTACTGAACTGTCCTCTTGAGAATCCTGAGGTCGAAGATGGAAGTTCGAGTCGCTCTACAGTAACAATTTAATTCTGATCATAATTCAATACATTGGATATAATTCAAATTAAGTGGATATACTTCTTATACAGTTTTTAGAAACTTTGCTTAGGAGAAGGCTGCTACAGGGGCATTTGAAAGTTCCTACTGAATAAACATTTGATTCCGTGGAATAACTTTCTTCTGATTTAGTATTGCTTGTTGACATATTTTCATTTTGGGTTTTCCCAGTGACTTTTACATCCATTGAAAAAATTGTGGAACCACCACTTGCAGTATAGCGCCATTTATTATTTATAATCGTTTGTACTTTCTTGTTTGATTCTTGAAGTGTATTCGTGTAGAAACAAATCGTTTGATTTGGGATTGACTTTTCAACTTCTATTATTCCAGGAGTGTCAAATAGAGGAAATTGTGCTTTTTTGGCAAAATCAAAATCTGAATAGCCAAATAATGTAGCATATGATATAAGATTAGAGCTGAGCTTACAAGAAACTTCCTTAATGCCGAATATACTAGAGTTTATCTTGCTAAAAATATCCATTTTAAAAGGTAATTACACCCGTTAAAATGGCCTAACAAGTCACCTTAAGCAAAAGAAAAACCAAACTAATTTTTATATTTTCAGGTATTTTTCTGGTTTCAGTTACAAAATTAAAATTACTCCTCAAACATCATAAAATATTTTTGCTGTTTGCAGTTAAATAAAATTATTTTATTTAAAATTTTCAGGAATTATTCTAGTTTCAGTTAACAAATTAATTTTTTGCTAATACCCCCCAAAAATTACTGCATTTTATATAATAATGGACAATTATATAATAAAAACTGTAAAGACAAACACCATTTATGAAGAACTATATCAGTCCTTTATGTAATCAGACAAGAAAATAAACTCAATATAAAAAAGACGACAATCAACGACAAAATCTAGGGTTTATTTGGGTTTTCCTTGATTAGCAACAGCATCCATGGCTTTGTACACAGTTTCTACATGACCAAGAAATTACATAGACCTAATCAGTTTCAAATTGTCATTATGTTCATAAACGAAAGTTCTTCCAGTTGGGAATTTTATCAAACAGTTCGTTACCACGACAAATTAACGTCTATTGCATTCACTTTTACCGTCTTTTATGACGTAATAAGTGAAACTAATTTTAACATTTTCTGGTATTTTTCTAGTTTTAATTAAAAATTAAAATTATTGCATAGACACCATAAAAGTTTTTGCAGTTTACATAATAACTTTAGCGATCCTGAACTGACAACCTAAATAAACAAAATTGTCGTGTCGAAAGAAAAACATGTATATATTGCATTCA